>JAODAL010049976.1:0-27776 GCA_025379985.1 Phyllomedusa bahiana | reverse complement strand
ATATATGCCCACGGCAAGTTTATAACTATTTTTTATTTTATATAGTACTGGTATATTATACATTGCTGTACAGAGATTGTAATTATTTACATTGGTCTTTGTCCCTTTTTATGGTTCACAATCAAAACTCCAGATTTTCCTATCTATGTTTAGATAGGAAATATGTTTTTCCCTTAAATTACCAACTTCACATAAGCTTTAAGAGTGTGGGAGAAACCGAAGTGCCTGGAGAAAACCCATACAAACACAGGGAAAATATAGAAACACTTAGGTTGACATGTATCAGAGGGTTTTTCACCCTTTTTTCTGGCATATAATGTACCTGAGCTGGCTACTGTATAATGTGCCTAACGTATGTGTTAGGCACATTGTTCGTAAGATTCGACACTTTCGAATGTGACTAACATGAAGGGGTGTTCTGGAGGCGTTCTGGGGGCTTTGTGGAGGTGTGCTGCACCACATTCGTAATATTAGACACATCTATGAATGTGGTTCGGCAAACCTAGGCGCATTAGCTATTTCAATGTGGTCTGCCTGAGTCTGAGGAGTCGAAGTGAAGTAAGATTTGCTGTAATGGGGAAAAATGTCCAATATTTCTCAACAATAATAAAAATAAATGTCTAATAATTATCAAACTATATAAAATTTAATTATTTAAATGTAATAAAAACTTATTATATAAAATTAATATAAAAATATATAATATCCCAAAAATATAAAAATATCTCTTATAAAATGTATTTAAAATTAAAAGAATCTAAAACTAATTTTATATTACATAACCCACTGATGATGATGTTCAGATTTTTAAAATTTTAATTTTGACTACATTAAATTTTAAATGTACTTTTGCTGCTCTCACCCTTTATTCCACATACGGCAAGAGACAGCACACCACAGGTCTTGCTGGGACCTGTGGTCCTCAAAACAGGATCAGTACCATAGATTCTATTCACTGACATGCTATTCTAATGACTTCTTCTCTTATTTCCAGCCTGTCTATAGCCTTTATACATGTTAGGCGCATTACTAATGCGCCTAAGTTCCGTAATGCACCTAACACATAGGCGAGGCGTGTTGAACTTTACACACCATTTATGAATGCACAAAAAGCATTTTCATACATCAGGCGCATTATACACTGAGAATGAGACTCAACTATTCACTTCAACACGCCTTCTTTCATACATGTCGCCTTTGTAGATGCTGACTTTAATGAGATATGAACTCAAGACTAGAGATGGGCGAATTTCTCAAAAATTCGATTCGCCGACTTCACCGAATTTCCCGACAAAATTCTTTTCATCCCAAATTACTTTGGGACGAATCTTGTTAAAAAACAGATATTTCCTGGCTGCAGAGAGCCGGTAGGGTAATGTAGAAAATTGTGCCATGCTTAAATATGCAGAAGGAGCTTGGTTTGGTCTTCATACAATGCTGTCTTTTAGTATGACACGCACATGACTGCCGCCACTCTTAGAATCGCTTCACTCGAAAATTCCCTGGGCACTTACGGGGGCAAAACTGACCAAAAAACTGAAGCAGGAATGCAGCCTGCTAAAGTCAGTGCAGCCCCAGCAGGAAAAAAACAAGCTGAAGGCTAAGATCCTACGATAGCGTCAAAGAACACAGTAGGAGGTTACTGGAGCTGCCACAGATCGCAATAGCCATGCCAGGGAGCGGAATCTAAGTAGGTCCCACCAGAGCCCACCGGAAAGCGGGATGGACTTGCTGCGGCGGGAGTCTACCAGGTCGCTACCCCTGACGTGACTTGCTTGCGGTGGCAGCCGAGGTGTAGCAAGGTGTCCTCCCTCTCAGCAGCTGGAAAAAAGGCTCCCATTTTGGAACGGTAGCGAGGGTCCAAGATGATGGAGAGCCAGAAGTCATCTCTCTGCCAGATGGTGACTATTCGGCTGTCAGTAGCCAGGTAAATCAGCATTCTGCTGGCCATGTGCGCAAGTGACTCTGAGGGACTCTCTGCCTCCATCTCCACTGTATACTGCCACGGTGCTTGGGGGTGCATAACAGAGTGTGGATGTCACAGCAGCAGCATGAGGTCACACAGAGGCACAATGACATTTTGGAGGTGGCAAAAACAGGAGTAGGCCACAGAGTGGCACAATGACAGAGTGTGGAGATCACGGCAGCAGCCAAAGCAGCAGCATGAGGTCAGACAGTGGCACAATGACATTCTGGAGGTGGTAAAAACAGGAGTAGGCCACAGAGTGGCACAATGACAGAGTGTGGAGGTCACGGCAGCAGCCACAGCAGCAGCATGAGGTCAGACAGTGGCACAATGACAGAGTGTGGAGGTCACGGCAGCAGCCACAGCAGCAGCATGAGGTCAGACAGTGGCACAATCACATTCTGGAGGTGGCAAAAACAGGAGTAGGCCACAGAGTGGCACAATGACGGTGTGGAGGTCACGGCAGCAACAGCAGTAGCATGAGATTAGAGAGTGGCACAATAACATAGTGTGGAGGTGACGGCATCAACAGCAGCATGAGGCCACAGAGTGGCACAATGACAGAGTGTGGAGGTCACGGCAACAGCAGCATGAGGTCATAGAGTAGCTTAATGACAGGATGTGGAGGTGACGGCAGCAGCAATAACAGCAGCAGCAGCATGAGGTCATAGAGTGGCACAATGACAGAGTGTGGAGGTGGGTGGCAATATCAGTCCCTGGTAAAGATGGTGGTAGGCAGATGGAGAAACTGGCAGCAGATGTGTGGCATCAGGCGGGTGGCGGCATCAGAATAGTGGCTGAGGCAGGTAGTTTGAATCCAGACTCATTTCTCATCTTTTGGTGAGGCGTCATGGCTGATGTAATCTGACGCCTAAGGCATTGGTGTGTGGAAATCCTGGCCGATCCACGCCTGATTCATCTTGACAAAGGTCAGTCGTTCCACATTTCGGGTGGACAAGCAGGTTCTCCTTGGGGTAACGATCGCCCCCGCCGCACTGAACACCCACTCTGATGACACACTACTGGCCGGGCAGGACAACTTCTCCACTGCAAACTCGGCAAGTAGCGGCTACACATCCAGTTTGGCTGCCTAGTAGTCCAGCGGATCTTCTAACTGGGGTGGCAGAGTGCTGTCCAAGTAGGCCACCACCTGTTGATTCAGGGTCTGCTCCAGGTCCTGCTGCTGCTGCTGCTGGCTGGTGCCCTCCTCCATGGCGGGTGAAGGAAGCTGCTCATCAGCGACTCCAGACTTAGGTTGCTGCTGATGGAGCTGGTATTGCTCCTACCCCTAATAAACAAAACACCCAGAGGCTTATGTTGCAAAATTCAATGGTAATATTTACTTGAATTTAAATACACTCTTGCTGTATATCTGATGAAGGAGCCTGTGTGTTCCGAAAGCTCGCCGGGTGGCATGGAGTGAGGACGCTTCTGTGTCAGCTGCTGCTGGAATCGCTACTATTGCAGGATAAGCTGTGTAGCAGCTAAGTATTGCCCATATTCTCTGTACATTCACTACTATAGACTGTGTTAGGACGTTGTGTCCACAAGATATACAGCAAGAGTGTATTTAAATTCAAGTAAATATTACCATTGAATTTTGCAACATAAGCCTCTGGGTGTATTGTTTATGAGCTGAAGGGGGAAGACTGAGGAGATTCCTTGACTGAGGCAGAAATTGGGCTCTACTGATCAAAGTTAATCTGTGGCTAAAAGTGTGTGTCTACTGCTCCTACCCCCCTCCCCACCTTCACACAGCAGTTGTGGCAGTGGTATGTGAGCGCTGAGGAACCCCCGGGTCAGACCTGTCAGAGGATGGACCATGCTGCACATAGGCAGTGCCCAAATGACTACGGAGGATTTCTCTATAGTATTTGAGTCCGTCCTCCCTCTCAGCATCTGGGAAAAAGGCTCCCATTTTGGACCGGTAGCGAGGGTCCAAGAGGGTGGAGAGTCAGAAGTCATCCCTCTGCCGGATGGTGACTATTCGGCTGTCACTAGCCAGGCAAATCAGCATGCTGTGGGCCATCTGCACAAGTGACTCTGAGAGAATCCCTGCCTCCATCTCCACTGTATACTGCCACGGTGCTTGTGGGTCATCTGCCTCATCTTCCTCATCTCCATTTACCTCCTCCAGCTGCTCTTGCTCCTCCTCTCCTGTCACCTGGGTGGAAAAACCACTAATTTCACCAGACAATGCTTGTGCTCCAGTTTCCTCCTCCTCTTCCTCCTCCTCCATTTCAGTCCCCACCGGACTCATGTGGCCACGAGATGTAGTCGCCACGTCTCCAGTCCCCTGCACAGACAGATTTTTCAGCATCTGTTCCAGGACATGAAGCAGTGGAATGACCTTATTCATCCCGTAGTCCTGGCGACTGACAAATAACGTCACCTCCTCAAACGGCCTCAACAAACGGCAGGTGTCACGCATGAGCTGCCACTTGCTGACATCAAAGTTACACAGGGGAGTACTCCTGTCCGCCTGGATCATCAAAAAACCATTAATGGCCTTTCTCTGTTCATACAGTTGGTCCAACATGTGCAGGCTGGAATTCCAACGGGTGGAAACATCGCATATCAGCGTGTGTTGGGGGAGGCCGTTCTGCCTCTGCAACTCAAGGAGGGTGTACCTGGCTTTGTAGGAATGGATGAAGTGCATGCACAGTTTCCTGCCCATTTTCAGAATGTTCTGAAGATCGGTGGAAGACTTCAGGAACCTTTTCACAACCAGATTGAACACGTGCGCCATGCAGGGTGCATTATATTTACTATTTTGCCGTAGGCAAACATAAAATCTATCAGTTCTCTATCTGTAAAACACTAAAACGTAACTTTTATTATGTATAACTCTTAACCTCTATACACACTATTTAAAAACCTGATTTCTAACCTTCATTTAACCCTTTTTGCTTCTGAAAGAAGGAATAACCCCTTTTCTATTATCAAATCTGGTGGAGCACCACCTGTTAACAGGAGAGCCTTATATCGATAGCAAAGTACTAGCTCCAGTAAGGGATCCCAAGCCTACTACCTGGGTAGTCGTCCCTAATCTCATGGACACAAAACAAATAAGGCCCCCTTGTGACACCGTCTGCAGCAGGTGACACTTCTAGACAGAGGTGAGAAATCACAATTTAAAACGTCATATCTGACCTCCCCGACATGTTTCGCCAGCTAACCTGGCTTCATCAGGGGTTACAGGTCAGATCACATGTGGTTTAAGCTCACTTCCTTTTATATCATGTTAGGTATACCCCCTATTCAGTTGCTCACCAATTAGCCATCAAAGAATCCACATAAGACCCACTCCCCCCTCTGCTCTCCTGCACGCACACTCATAATATGTCCTGCTAAAACTACCACCATGCTCCCATGAACAGCAATCCTCAGGCAAATTCGCCATCTCCATAACAGGCTTGCGCCCCATCTTACTGTACTGCCCGTGCCAATGCACTGCACCAGCAGACACCTCAGCCCTGACTGTGATGGACTTCCGTCTTATTTCTCTCATATTATTGCAACTGCGTGCCTCACCTAGAACGGACTAAGCAGAATAGGTGTTACATTCCACAGCACACTACCAGCTTTATCAACTCCCATAAGCCCCCTCTCTTCCACGTCTAATATGCATATTCATTGGGAATATAGATTCCACTGTACAGTACACCACTGTCATATTATCTTCCCATAAAGCACTTCTCCTATATATCTAATATACATATTCATTTTAATAAAGCTGCAAGCCCTATTAAATACATGTTTCATTGTGCTGTATACTATTGTCTCAGACAATTTCCATAAACCACTTCTCTTTTATATGTAATATTCATATTCATTTTAATAAAGCTGCAGGCTCTTTGGTTAGCCCTCCCTCCCTCCCTCCCGCAGTTTGACCTCACAACTTCCCCATTGAAGATTCTCTCCTCCGGCTCACGGCCAGCCACCTAATTCATTACGTCACAGTAGAAGCATGCAAAAATATGGGAGCATGCAAAAAGGAGTGAGATGGGATAGAGGAAAAAGCAGGGGCGTTGCTAGGGTACCAAATCGTCCGGGGCTCGGGCGCGTTGTGTTAATTGTTGCTCAGTAGGACGGGGTTCACGCTGCATTTTTCACGCCCCAAGAACTGCGGCTTCTATTGGGGGGACTGTCACTTCTCTCCTCCAGCGTACAATGCCATCGGATTGTACGCCGGAGAAGACGACATGGTAATTCATATCTCTCATAGAGAGCGTATTAAAGGGCAAATACACCACAAAACGCACCCCGCAATTATGCCATGTGAACGTACCCTTTGTCTGGCTGCAGCAGCTAAAAACGTACACAACCCTGACGAATGACGGGTATAAAAAAATTATATTCAGATACAATTCAACATCAGGCTGTAGTTTACATGTGTAAAGGACAGAAGAGGCAGGATTATGTTTAGTGACACAAATGGGGCAATATTGTGGATATGTGTGTTTATACACATAAACACACATATATACAGTACATACACATTCACATACACATGTACACACATATGCATGCACACACATACACACACACACACATATATATATACACATATACACAAATACAAATCTATATATATACACACAAACATGCATACACACATTTATATATATACATATATATATATACACACACACATGCATACACATATATATATACACACACATGCACACATATATATACACACACACATATATATATATATATATATATACACATACATGCATACATATATACACACACACATACACACATATACACATATACACATACATGCATACATATATACACATATACACAAACTTATATACACACATGCATACACACAAACATATATACACACACATGCATACACAAATACACATATATACACACACATGCATATATACATTAAGTACAATTTATATTTATGAAGATTATGTGGTGTTGCCCTTATTATACTATCTAGCACAGGTCTCTACAGTGAGGTTACTCACTCACTTGAGACCTCCCTGGGCACCTGTGGATGATGCTGCTGCTGTTGTCTCCAAGGCTGAGTAGTTGCATGGTCCGGGACCTGGGAGCAGCACAGCAGGGGGCGGAGCTCCTCACTCACTGCTTCCTGACTGCCAGGCTCTCGTGCTCAGCGCGGCTGCAGCACAGGAAGTCCTGACAGTCAGGAGCCACAGTGAGTGACAGGCGCCCCCTCCTCCCAGCTAAACACCGGCAACTGGTGCAGTCGCTCTCCCTCTGCCTCCCTGCACTGAATAATGGCTCTGAGCTGTGTGTGTAGAGGATTCACATACAGCTCAGGAGATCGTCGGAGCTGCAGGCACATAGCAGCTGCCTGCAACCTGACGGGCTGAGACTCGGGGCACAGGCAGGATTGTTCGGGGCTTGTGCCCCGAATAAACTAGCCTAGCGACGCCCCTGGGAAAAAGCATATGTGAACTCTGATGCTTCCATAGTCATGTATTCAACTGTGCTCTATCCACTGACCGTACTTAATCACATATATCATGTTTCTTCAAAAATTATTATATAGGGAATCAGCAAGATTAAATAAATGCTGAAAATGAAAAACCTTCATTTAGGCCTTTAGGTTTCAATGTATTGAGTCTGTATATCCATCTTGCCTCTTCCTGCAACAAAACTACATCCAGATCGCCCTTTCTTTCCCCAAGCTTTTTCACACAGATGCCCCAGAATCTAAGCACCTCTATTTCACCATTATGTACTTCCAAAATGTGTCTCGCTAGGGGGGTATCACCTCTACTTTTAATAGTACTCAGATGTTTAGAGATCCGACGACGAAATTCCTGTATGGTTTTTCCCACATAGATCTTGGGGCAAGTACACATAGCCCCATAAATCACCCCTCTGTTTTTACAATTAATTAATTGTCTTATCTCAAATCTTCTCTTAACAATCGGATTAACAAATTCTTTAGTTTTTCATATGAATGGACAGAATGAACAGTTGCCACAGGGATATGAGCCTACCACCGGAGACTGTAACCATGTTTTTTGCCATCTCCTTCAAAATGACTATGTACAAATTCATCCCTAAGAATTTTTCCTCTTCTATAAGTGACATTAGGGTATTTAGGAATCACCTCAGAGAATACTGGATCTGCCTTCAGAATGTGCCAATGTCTTGTAAGTATTTTTTTTGAAGATTATATGCAGGGCGCATGACTCAGCCCTCCTTGGTGCAGCGCGGACACCATGTTACTCCCATTGTCCGTCACCATGGTTCCGATTTGCAGTTGGCGCGGAGAAAACCACACATCGATTTCTTGCTGCATGACGCGGAGCAGTTCCTCCCCTGTTTGACTTTGTTCGCCGAGGCAAGCCGGGTGTAGAACTGCGTGACACCGCTGTACCCTACACATGTGGTATGATGGAGCAGTACTTGTGGAGGCTGAGATGGTGGTGGTGGTTGGAGGCGGAGCGGACATGTGGCACAGGAGCATATTTAGAACAACGTGATGAGAAAGCGACGTCCCAGTCCCAAGTTGTTGGTGTGGCTGGGCAGGAAAGCACATATACCCAGTGTGCCAAAAAGGACCTTTACTGGCCCTTACCGTCCAGTAACAGCTCCACACGTCCGCGCTGCGTGCACCTTGGAACAAATGATAAGCTCAAGAACTTGGTCCACCACTGTTTCTACATAATTGGTGAAGGGCTGGTACTGCTTTTTGGAAAAGAAATAACAGCTTGGAACAAACAACACGGCTCGGCACAGAAGCCATAGTTCTCTGGAACGGTGCAGAGTCCACACATAGGAAAGGGAGGTACTGCAAGTACCAAACACTTGGACAGGAGCACGGACCCCTTCTGCACCAAAGGATGGTTGGACCGTATACTGTAGGTCTCTTTGCAATCCGCCTCATTGAACGACAGCTGCGACATGAGTAGAAAGTAGCAGAGACTGAAACCGGGAGATGATTGCAAAGAGAACAGCTGCCCTTCAGTCAGCAGAGGTAGTGGAGAGTCCTTGACTTAGCTGAATGACTATGCGGGCCACTGGGCGCTGTCTTTCTGAGGCGCAGTATGGACCACCACAACTGAGCCAAGTTTCTTCCAGGGCCCCCCAGATGGTAGACAGGCTGCCATGTGTTGACGCAGGGCCATGGTCCAATGTTAGCTCCCTGCCACGCTTCACTTTCTGCCCACAGATTACTACCTATCCCATATCGGCTCCTCCTAGTCTTAGCAAAAAACTGCCATCACCGCTGATAGCTTATTTAATTCGCAACGCTCCCGCACAGAGTGACTAACTACTAATCACGGCCCGTCCGCAGAAGCCCCTGTGATGCTACTATTCTTGACCTGCGAAGTGGGTATCTCCCCGTGGCCGTTTTGGGCTCCCGACCTCGGCAATGCTGCTACCCAGCTGACTCACGGCCACACAAATACCCACCTTGTGCAAGCTGACGCCCTCATCTCCCTGATGATGATAGCCCTTGGCTTCACCCCACCCGGCACCCAAGTGCCTCGGCTACATCATCAACGATATATTGTTGGATCTTCACTGCTGTCCTCCCTCAACTTTCTTGGTATGCAGAGGCTGACCCCTCACAACCATGACCTCCATGCCACACTCACCGTCCACGTACTTTGACATAACTGTTTAAATCAAAATATTTTACAGCAAAAAGAACCCACTACAGCTTGCAAAACCCTTGGATATAAATTGTGCTAACGAAAATCACCAGGAAAAAAATAACTGTATGTGCGTGCATAAACGCGTGTATTTAACTGTCCTACATAAGCACAAACAACTCTTAATTACCTGGATATAAATTATGCTACAGAAATCACCAGGAAAAATGTACACGTATTTTGGCATTGAAAAAACACAGTTTATTTTCACAGACCACAAAAGCACAAACAAGCTTAATTAACCATGGATATAAATGCGTTTAAACAGAAATCAGCAGCAATAAATTAACTGGTATGTGGCGTGTTTAAACGCCGTGTATTTCACAGACTCCAAAAGCACAAAACATCTTATTACCCTTGGATATAAAATATGCTGACAGAAAACACCAGGGTAAAAATGTACTCGTAATTTGCGTATAAAAACACTGTTATATTTACTGACCACAAAAGCACAAACATGCTTACTAACCCTGGAAATAAAATGACGCTACACAGTCAATCAGCAGCAAAAAATTAACTGTAAGTGGCGTGTTAAAACGCCGTGTAATTACTTTGGGCGCAGCCCAGTTTTGTTAAAGAGCCCACCATGTACTTAAAATATGGATTCATGAATTATAGTAGTAACTGTATGAAATAATTCTATTGGCAAAAAACACCTTTTTTTATCCTATAACTTTTAAATAAGCTATTATTGCACGTGGTGCGTGCCCAGTTTTTTATAAAAACAGCCACCTTGGTACTTAAATTACAATACAGAAAATTTGTATCAACTGTTTGTGTATTACAATGGTGCAAAACAACCTATTTCATTATCCGTATAACTTTTAAAAAGCTGTTTTACACTTTTGCGCAGCCCAGTTTTGTTTCAAAGAGCCACTTTAGTACTTACAATAGGATACAGAACATTTCTATTAACTGATTCTCAATGTGATCATTTCTGCAAAAAACGCAATTTCTCACCTGTGTAACTTATGAAAATTTATATATTACGCTCGGGAAATCCAGTTTGGGGCGCAGATAAGCGCACTTGAAGAATAGTTGTTTGAAACTACAAAATTCCAAGTCCTACATGGCATTATAATCCCTGGGACTGAATGAAGAACACGATGAATTTTGACTTATGGGTTCTTCACCATACAGCAATTCAACGGTATTCCGCAAGAAACATTTCCAGATTTCATCCAAGTTGGCTTGTAGGAAATTAGAGGTATATAAAAATAGCTGAGATTTGCCCGTCTTTCAATAAGAGAATGTCAAAACTCTCCATAAACCTTCTTAAAAAATTATCTTTCTAACATGGATCGCAAGGGCCCGGTGGTAATCGAGCAAAGAGGGGTGTAGGACTGGAGGTAGAGGTATCGAGAGAAGTTGCTCCTTCCGGTGCTAGGCGACAACATCAAGCCAGCGGATCGCATAGCAGGACCGTCAGTCCTGTCCCGTTCTGCTTGGTCCATGGCCCAGTAGAATCACAGAAACAAACAATTTGCCAATCTGATTTCTCACTGGTTAACTGACAATCTGCATCCAGCAGTCTCAACTCCTCCTCCTCCCCGTCCCGCCCACAATTGTTTCGTCATCATCATTGACCAGCATCTGTCCCAACATGAAGCGAAAGCACCCAAATGTCAACTCGTGTACCCACCACAGTGGATAATCAATTCTGAAGACGCTCATTGATGACAAAATGCGTTGTGGGTCAGAAGGCATATATCAAAAGATCAGAGACCCAAAGAGGATAGTTTGTCTGCCTCCTGATGCCCAATCGCTGATTAGCCATCATGAGAGTAGAAGAAACTGGTCGATCAGCAAAAATCCTGTGGGTGGTAGCAACGCCTGCAGTGCATGTTGCTTGAAGCCCGATGCGCTTCCATGATGCAGAATATCAGGACGAGAAGATCACATTGTGTTTGATGATGATGATGACGACATGTGGGATCCACTGTCTTTTACAGCAGAATTTGCATGTGCTGACGCTTAAATAAACTGAACGATGAGGAAGATGAAGGGGGTAGTGCCCAATACGGGTCCCGCCTAGAAAGGGGAAGGGGGGCAGTCGCAAAAAATCCGCTGAATTTTTTCCGCCAGCCACGGTCAAGGGGCACACCCCGCTCCTCGCTTTATCGCGTCGAAAAGGTCCAGGGCCTCTCAAGCCTGGGCCCTTTTTTAAGCAAACCTTGGGGTTTAAATGGGGGGGAAAAATTTTTCAAAAAAAGGGCCCCACCGATCCCCGGGGTTTCCCCAAACCCCTGTCACACCCCCTGTAACCGCCTCCTCCCCCCCACCACCCCCCAAGCGTTCCTTTTACTTCCCCTGTTCTAGAGTCCCTGATCAAGGGCCCGCCCCCGCTTAAACCTCCATGTTTTCCCGAGGGAACCAGAGGGGCCCCTCCTACCCCTTCTCCCTTCCCCATTTGACCCACCGGGATGCCCTACAGTGGCCAAATTAAACAGCCACTTTCTGTCTACCCGGTTTGGGGCAGAAGAAAACTTTAAAAACCCCAAAACCCTCCAAAACCAAAAACCTGAATGTCGGCATTGGGTAGGGTTTTGCCTTGGAAATGTTCCTTTCCGTTTTTGGTGGACACCCGAAGGGTTTTTTGCCCCAACCTTTGGGCCCCTTGGGCCCGCCCCCAAAAACCAGATTCCAACAGGGATTTTTTTTTTCCCCGAAAAGCGCCCCCCGCCCCCTGGGCCAGCAAGGGTCCTAAAATTTCAAAACGCTTTTTCTGCATCTGTGTCCCCGGGAAAAGTCCATTGACCACCAATACTGGACTTGTAAGCCGGGCCCAAAGGGGCCCTATATCTCTTTGGGCAGCTCAAGGGGGAGCTTTGGGTGGGATTTCTATGGTGGGGAAAAATTGGCTCTAAGGGTGGGGCCAAAACCTCTGAAAAACCGCAGGGAAGGGGCGGGATCTTTCCCCCAAAGGGCCTCTGGTGGCATCACGTTGCCCAGAGAAACCAGGCCCGGGTTTAAATTAAAACGTCTTTGGGGAACCCTTAACACACAAAATCAGGGGGTTTGGGCGGGGTCTGCGCAAAGAAAAGAGCGGGTGGGGGGGTGACAAGAACCCTTGTGCCAGGCAAGGTGGTGTGGATAACGGGTTTGAAATTCCTGCCCGCCCCTTTAAAACGGTAGGCTGGAGCCCATCCCTTGCCGGCAAACATCAGAACCCGTCGTCCCGGAATTTCTAAAGCACTAACCCCGGGGCTTGGGCTAACCCGTGAGGGGGAAGGGTCGGGCTGGCTCACCCCTTCCCCCCGTTCGCACCCCGCTTTGTTTCCCCCTGGGGCTTTCAGCGTCAGTCGGCTCCCCAAACAACCATCTCATTGTTTTAAGGGGGCAACACGGGTTTCCCACCCTCCCATGCCCGCATTGTGGCAGCACGCAATGCCATTACGCAGTCCCAAAGTGACACAGGGCCTGCAAGCAGGGGTGGGCCCTGGGGGTTGTTGACCCACCGAGAGTGGGGGCAGGGGGAAAGACCTCCCCCAAACCCCTTCCCAAAGTTTTAAGAAGCCCCCAAAAATGGTCAGGTGCGGACAATCCCCTTGTCAGCTTTGAGCATTGTGGTGATCTTATTTCTGGAACGATCCTGGACACTAGAAACATCAGGTCCCACCGCGACGGAGGAGGAGGGGACACAGATGCGGACATGGAGCCTTTTCTCCGTCGAACCCAGAAGGCCCGACAGTTTCACAATTTTATCGGTCTTCCTTAGGCAGTGGTCGGGTCCAGGCGTGGCGGGTCCCCAGTCTCAGGGTGCATCATCTGAGGAATCAGGGCTGTGGTTAAAGCTGTGCCGGGGAAGCGGAGGAAGGAGGATGAGGTATTCCGGACACCGACTTTCCCGATGTCCCTCCCCGGGAAAGGGTTGGCCGGATATGAGGCGGAGGAGGAAGATGAGGAAGAAAGTTTGATAGTCCCCCTTTGCCCCAGAGACTAGGAAAAAAAAGGCTCCATCTTCACATGAGGGCTTGGATGCTCCTTTTCCCTCCAATGACCTGCTTTAAAGGGCCCCATCAAATGAAAAACATTACCGGGTCCCCACCCTCCTCGACCCCCCGGCCCAAAAGCAAAACCAGCTTTCCTTCCCAACCCACCCAAATAAAGAAAAAATGCGGGTTTTGGGGACCGTGTTTATGATCAATGGAGACATCTGTTCGTCTCTTCCCCTTTTAAAATGTCACGGGGAACAACGCAGCAACGTACAGCAAGAGTCCCAGAGCCTCTCGGCAGCAGCAGGGGCAAATGTGGCAAAAACCCAAAAGGGTGCCCTTGCAACTTTTATTTCCCACCTCACCCAACGGTAAGCACACTAACACCAGGACAGTTTAAGATAGGGTGCACGACTATCGCTCCAAAAAACCAATTTTTTTTGGATATTTTCCCGGACCCAATCGACTTCGGGATATCCAAAATGGGTAAAGGGCCCCGACTCACTCGCCGCCATAGGGTTTTTTCCCTGCCCAGCACCAGCTCATATTAGCGGGACCTTAGCACAGCTGGACGAGCATTACAGAAAACGCATCTGGCTACCCCACATATAATTTTTAAACTTTTGACTTTCATCGATGAATCAGGATGGATCTCTGTGATGTTGTGGCCCCAATTGTGGGGCACCGTTTAGTTGGGGTCTATTCACTTTCCTCTTCAAACAAAAAAGGTCCTCTTGAAAAATTTTTTTTAAATGTCATTTATCTGAATTTTTTTCTCATTTCCCCAAAAGGTCATTTTGCTGATTTTGCAGTAGGAGACTATAAAAGACCCCCAAATTGTAAAGGTTTCTTAAAAAAAAAGTAACCATTTTCGGGTGCTTGAGATCAGCTATAATCGTCCTTTAAAACAAAAAGGGTGGCTTCTAAGGGCATTTCCCCACAATTTTTAACAGGGGCTGAAAAGTCTTTTTTATAATTTTTTTTCATCTGCTGTATTCCAGTATATTTCCAAATTAAATACAGGTCCTTTTTTTAAAAATGGTTTTTAACAGACATTTTTTCCACAAAGTCAACAGGGCTGAAGGTCTGTTTTAATTTTTGGGGCATGGGTGTGTCAAAAACAGGAATAGGAGGGCAGTTTATGGCACATATTTCAAAATGACTTTTTTTTGCAAGATCTAACTAGCAGCAATCCTTAGTGAATAAACCCATTTAATCAATTAAAAAAGAAAACAAGGACGTGGGTTTGGGGTTCCATCCTATTTTAAAAAAAGTTTTTCTAAATTAAATACTAAAAAACTTGCCCTGTACCAAAATAGCTTTGTACAAATATTCCCTGAAATTTTTCAAGGGAGGTCAGGAAAACTGACCCAAAGTAGGTTATTCAGAGGACAGGAAATGGAGCCGGGCAGGAACAAAGAACAGAGACAAAATTTTTTCCCCAGTTGATTAAAACGGAAAAAAAAGCCAAAAAAAAAGGGGCCCCGGGGGGAACAGGGGCGAAAAACCAGCATTTCAAGTGAAGTCAATTTGGCCGCACTCTACGGGGGGCAAGCGCTACCCAGGTTTGATGTGTACTGAGGGGGGTGGGGTCTTACCTCCATTAGCCCCGAAGACGTTTTTGTTTTCTGGTTAAGGGGATTTTTTACCGTGTTAAAAGATGACGGCGCCAGCCCTGCCTCTCACGCAACCACGTAACTCCCCCTCTGGAGCTGAAAATGGGTGTTAATAATGACAGACCTACCCGGGATCTCACCCACTGTAAGTTGGCCCCCCGGCAGCTGAGCCCCCGTGTTAACAGTGCTGCGGGAGCCTGGCTCTCAACGTTAGGGCAATCAGGAGAGTTTCAAATTTCTCAAAAAAAAGTTTTTAAAAAAGGTTTTTTTGGAGGTTAAGTATGTAAAAAAAGGGCTGCAGGGCGGGGGCACAAATTGCAAATTTGAAGCCACAAATTTTCTCGGCGGAGTCAAATTGTGTCGCACCCATTTGATCTCCGGGGGAGTATGCCCTTTAATCACTAAAGAGGATTTGATATAAATGAAACCAAAAAAATTTAATTGGCTAACACTCAAAGCCGGGAGGCAAATGTCTTCCAACTAAGAAGTTTTTGGTATTTTTTAGGACATTTTTTTTTACTTTGGGTATGTTACGATTAAAATCGCAAAGTTAAATCGCACGGTTTTTATTTGAGGGAAAAATTTCCATCACGGATAATTTAGGTGAGAATCTGAGCAAATCTATTACTATAGGCCTTTTTCGCGCTCCGCATTTTTTTTGGGGCCCCGCAAATCACTTAAGATAGACAGGGTGAGCGGGTGTGCGACGTCATACTGGGATGTGTATGGTTGTTTTGGCTGGAAAAATCACATGACCCCGTTTTACTAGAACACCTTCCTGTTCACATCAGGGTGCATTTTGGTCTCATAAGAGCAGGACGTGTGTCACTTTCTCCTAAATACAACTCAAAACACTTCTCTTGTTCACACAAAACTATACTTTTAGCTGTGAACATTAAAACATGGGAGTTTTAGAGAATTTCAGTTTTTATTAGTTGGGCGAGCATGAAAGAAGCATCTAGTGCTGTACAGCCGCAGGGGGGAAGGTAGGGGGTTTGGTGCGGGCGAACACAGACAGATAGGCAGGCAGGCTTTTTGAAAATAAAAGTGTATAATTGTGCAGTCAACTGCTTTGAACCTGCATTGAAGGGTTTTATTACCAGTTTTTGGCCAGTTTTTGGTGAAATAGTACCAGTTTTTGGCAAGCCTGTACTTAATTAGATACAGAACTTTTCTAGTAACTGCAGTGTGTATTTATAGGTTCAAAACCACCTTTTATTACCGTTACCACAATTTAATTAGATTTTTTTTTCACTTTTGTGCGCCCAGTTTGTTCAAAGACCACTTTTACTAAAATTAGAAAACAAACTTTTCTAGTCACCACAGGATTCTAAAGTTGCAAAAACCCCCTTTAATTATCCGTAAAACAATTAATTAGTTTTTTATCACTTTGGGCAGGCCATTTTTACTGAAAGACCCATTTTTGTATTTATTTTACCAACAGCAATTTGCTAAAATTTTGCTGTTGTATTCCATAGGTGCAAAAACCACCTATTATTATTATCCGTACACAATTAAATACGCGCTTTTCACTTAAAGGAGTTGTCTCATTACGAGCTTTCAGCCTGTCAGTGTCCCTGGTAAGTTGAACTGAGGGGGCGTGTTTCTTGGGTTTCTGTCTGTTTCTGCTCCCTCCCCCCCTCCCATCAGCACACAGGCGCTACGTAACTCATACAGGGGGGGGAGGGGAGGGGTTTTGCTCTCAAGTTCACCCTGTGTGTGCCTGCCCAAGGTTCTTTTTGCGGAGAGGCTTGAACTAGGTTTGAGAGAGAATATAAGCTGTGTGCTAAATTTAAGCAAGGGGATCAATGGTTCCTATATCCCCGGCTAGCTACAAGTCTCCACATTCCAGCAACAAAAAGGGCAGTTTTACTATACTCAGGAGTTCACTAAATACAGGAGAGCATAAAGTATTCACTGCCCCCTTTATCTGATAAATTAGTATAGTCACAGTTCCAAAGACATATCATGATTATAAACCCAGACAGGGTCCACTGCTGTCACATCTATCTGTGTGGGAGAGCAGGAGAAGCAGGCACACACGGGGTTAATCCAGCACAGGACACAGACGCCAGAGTCCTCCTCCCCTCCCCCCTCCACTACAGAACATTCTGTGCGGAGGGGCTCTCTGCTTCCGACCTGTTTTTCAAAGGTGAATCATCAACCTACACCAGTAAGATAAGGATCAACAGGTCCGGCTACTATAGAGTTTCAGAGAAGCTAAATTAGTAATCCCAACAGGGCAATCTCAAAATCATAGACATTTTGTAATGAACATATATTGCAAAGCTGCTTGTTTTTTG
Source organism: Phyllomedusa bahiana (assembly GCA_025379985.1). Lineage (NCBI taxonomy): Eukaryota > Metazoa > Chordata > Amphibia > Anura > Hylidae > Phyllomedusa > Phyllomedusa bahiana. The sequence goes on along the minus strand of JAODAL010049976.1, from coordinate 10,292 downwards.
TTTTAAAATTTAAAAAAACCCAATCATTGTGCGAGACAAACCCCTTTTAAGCGCAGCCCAGTTTTGTTCAAAGAACCACTTTGTACTTAAAATAGATCAGAACTTTCTAGTCACTGCAGGTGTATTTCATAGGTGCAAAAACCACCTTTTATTATCCGTACACAATTTAATTCGTTTTTTTTTTTCACTTTGGCGCAAGCCATTTTTGTTGAAAGGCCCATCTTGTACTTATATTACCATACAGAAATTTGCTAGTAATTGCTGTTGTATTTCATAGGTGCAAAAACCACCTATTATTATCAGTACACAATTTAATTACGTGTTTTTCACTTTGGAGCAGCCCAGTTTTGTTCAAAGACCCACTTTGTACTTACAATAGGATTAGAGATGGGCGAATTGATTCTAACGAAGTGGAATTCGTTTAGAATTTCAGGAAAACTTCGGTTCTGAACGAAGTCGAAGTTTGGGGGGAAATTCGAGTGAACGAAGTGTGCTTTTGATTGATAAATTGGCTGCGAGCACATGGCGCTACATGGGGAAAGCACTCTGGAGGAAGAAGGGCATAGCCTGCATGACATGTGCAGAGATGAACCAATCAGAGACCGGCGGGATTCTGTGACGTCACCGCACTATATAAGTCCGGGCGCGATGCTGGGAGCTCATACCGCTCTCACTGTATCTGTTTCAGGAAGGTGCTGCCGCGAGATGTTACTGAAGAACTGATTTTTAATACAGCGATTTTTGTGGGGTGTCTCAGCTTGTCTCAGAGACTGCTCTCTTAACGTTCTATTTCTGTTTTTTTGGGGGTATTGGATCTGAAAATCCAGTGTGCGTCCACTGCACTCCCTATACATTTAAATTCTATCTGCTCACAGCACATTAAATATCCAAGGGGGATCTAAGCCAGTTCCTGTTGTATTCATTTAAAGAAACAGCGTTTTTTACAATACAAATAACACTTCATTTTGGTTTGCTCAATTCTTTGGCGCAATTTACACCCAGGTTAATTAAGCGTTGTTATTCAGCTGTGGTGATCCCAAGAAACCGTCCTTTTCACCGCCAAAATATATACATTTTTTCCTGTAGCATAATTCACAAAAAAAGGGTTAATTACAATTTTATCTCTTATTGGTGGCGAAAAAACACTGCGTTGTTAACACGCTACAAAGGTACAAATTTTTGTGGTGGCTCAATATTTGGCGCAATTTACATCCAGGGTTAATTAAGCATTGTGTTTTAGCTGTGGTGATCCCAAGAAACGTCATTTTCAAGGCCAAAATATATACATTTTCCTGTAGCATAATTCACAAGCAAAGGTTAATTACAATTTTATCTCTTGTTGTGTGGCGTAAAAACCCCCGCTTTTGGTAAACACGATACAAAGCTACTAGTTTGTGGTGGCTCAATTGTTTGGCGCAATTACATCCAGGGGTTAATTAAGCGTTGTTTTTCAGCTGTGGTGATCCCAAGAAACCATCATTTTCAATGCCAAAATGTATATATTTTTCCTGTAGCATAATTCACAAGCAAAGGTTAATTACAATATAATCTCTTATTGTGTGGCATAAAAAACACCGCCATTGTAACATGCTACAAAGCTACTAATTTGTGGTGGCTCAATTCTTTGGTGCAATTTACATCCAGGGGTTAATTAAGCATTGTTTTTCAGCTGTGGTGATCCCAAGAAAACATCATTTTCAACGCCAAAATATATAAATTTTTCCTGTAGCATAATTCACAAGCGAAGGTTAATTACAATTTTATCTCTTGTTGTGTGGCGTAAAAATCACCGCATTGTAACACGCTACAAAGCTACTAGTTTGTGGTGGCTCAATTGTTTGGCGCAATTACATCCAGGGGTTAATTAAGTGTTGTTTTTCAGCTGTGGTGATCCCAAGAAACCGTCATTTTCAACGCCAAAATATATTCATTTTTCCTGTAGCATAATTCACAAGAAAAGGGTTTTAATTACAATTTTATCTCTTAATTGTGGGGCATAAAAAACACGCCATTGTAAACACGCTAAAAAGGGCTACTAGTTTGTGGGGGCTCAATGTTTGGCGCAATTTACATCCAGGGGTTAATAAAGCTTTGTTTTCAGCTGTGGTGATCCCAAGAAACCGTCATTTTCCACCGCCAAAATATATACATTTTCCTGAGGCTAATTCACGAGCAAAGGTTAATTAAAAATTTTATCGCTTGTTGTGGTGCGTAGAAAACACGCAATGTAACACGCTACAAAGCTAGTAGTTTGTGGTTGCCCCCAATTCTTTTGCGCAATTTACATCCAGGGGAAAAATTAAGCTTGTTCTGCAGTTGTACTCAGTAAAAGAAACTTTGTTTTTCACCACCACAAAGAAATTCTGTAGCATAATTCATAACCGAAGGTTATTAAGTCTGTTTGTGCTTTTATTATTCAGTAAAATACACAGAGTTTTTAAACGGCACATACAAGTCAATTTTTCCTGCCATTTCTGGACGCATTTATATCCAAGGGTTTCCAAGCTTGTTACTGGGTTCATTTTGGCGTCAAATACAGGGTGTGTATTTATCATATACAGATATCTTCATCAAACAGTGTCTGTACAATTTTTGAACAAACAGTAAAGTCAACAGAGAGGTGGCAGGCTCCCTTCACCTGCGAGTGGCAGAGGCACAAACATTCCAGGCCAGGTCCGCAGCACAGCAAGGGACGTCGCAGCAGGGGGCACTCGGTGAGGCCCCAACTGCCGCTGTCATCTAGTGGGCCCTGTACTGACTAGCAACCCAAGGGTTCTTTATTGGGTTTACTAGGGCATCCACTTCCTCCCAGATGGACATCTGACAACCCCAGCCAAGAGTCCCGGGGGAACGTCAGACACAACCCTTAGTTGGCATGGCCCGGAGCGTGTCCCGCGGCCCTCACCTTTTCCCCCAAAAACCCCCTCTGTCCCATCTGGTTCCCTCAGCCAGAGATCTACTATGTGGTCTGGGCTCCGTGCCACTATATAGCGAAGATAACAATTTGAGGAGGGCAGTCAGCAGCTACTTGGCAGCGAAGAAATGGGGCCAATATCCCCTGCTTCCCCTGGCATGGGAGGTCATGTTGTGAGGGGTCAGCCTCTGCATACCAAGACCGTGGGTGAGGACAGCAGTGACGATGAAACACAAATTTAAAAGAGATGTAGCCGACCGCACTTGGAGCCGGGTGAGGCAAGGGCTTCATCATCGTCAGGAGAAGAGGGGGTCAGCTTGCGCGTCAGGGAGCGGCGCAGCCAGCAAGGGTCGTGTGGCCGTGATTTAGCAGGATAGCAGCAGTGTGAGGTCGGGAGCAAGCGGCCACGTGGTAAAAAACCCGCTTCGCAGGGCCAAGAAAGTAGCGGCACAGGGGCTCACGAGGCAGCGGCGGCAGTAGTCACACAGTGCGGAGCGTTGGCGGTAAAAGACGCTCCTCCGGCGTGTGGCAGTTCTTTTCTAAGACACCGAGGGGCCGAATATGATATATGTAAATCTGTAAGCAGAAAGTTAAGCGTGGCCAGGGAGCTGACGTTGGCACCAGACCCTGCGTCAACACATGCAGCGTCACCATCCGGTGGGCCTGGGAGAAACGTGACTCAGATGTGGGGTCCATCCTGCCGCCACAGCAACAGCAGCAGCGCCCAGTGGCACGCAAGCCATTGCAGCCAGTCAAGGCTCCACCACCTCTGCAGAAGGGATCTGTTTCTCTTTGACATCCTCTCCCGGTCCAGATGCTCCTGCTCCTCGCTACTCATGGTGCCAGCAGTCGTTCAGCGAGGCGATTGCACAGAGACAACAGTATGCTTCCAACCATCCTAAGGTGCATGCAGCTGACCGTGCTTCCTGTCCAAGTTGTTGGTACTGCAGTCCCTCCCTTTTCCCAAAAGGTGGGCTCTGCACCGTTCAGAGAACTAATGGCTTGTGCCGAGCCGAGATGGAAAGTTCCAGGCCGTAATTTCTTTTCCAGAAGGCAGTACCAGCACTTCATAAATATGTAGAACAGAAGGTGGGCCAGTCCTTGAACTTATCAGTTTGTTCCAAGGTGCACGGCCCGCGCGATGTCTGGAGCTGTAACTACGGTCAGGGCCAGTACATGTCCTTTACGGGCCCCCTGGGTGAATGTGCTTCCGGCCCAGGGACACCAACAACTTGGACAGGAGAAAGCTGCTTTCTCCTCTACGTTGGGCAAACTGCGGCCTCTGCGCCAATGTCCGCCTCCTCCTCCACCACCATCTCAGCCTCTACAAGTACTGCTCCATCATACACAAAGTGTAGGGGCCCCAGCGGTGTCACGCAGTTTTACACCTGCTTGCCTCGGCGAACGAAGTCACACAGGGAGGAACTGCTCCGCGTCATGCAGCAAGAAATCAATGTGTGGCTTTCTCCGCGCCAACTGCAAATCGGAACCATGGTGACAGACAATGGAGTAAAAATGGTGTCCGCACTGCACTGAGAGGGGTGGTTCCCTGCGCCCTGCATGGCGCACGTGTTCAATCTGGGTTGTGAAAAAGGTTCCTGAAGTCTTCCACCAATCTTCAAAACATTCTGAAAATGGCCAGAAAACTGTGCAAAGCACTTTATCCATTCGTACAAAGCCAGGAACACCCTCCTTGAGTTGCAGCGCAGAACGGCCTCCCCCAACACGCTCATGATATGCGATGTTTCCACCCGTTTGGGAAATTTCCCCCCTGCACATGTTGGACCGACTGTATGAACAGAGAAAGGCCATTAACGATTTTTTTGATGATCCAGGCAGACAGAAGTACTCCCCTGGGGTTTAAAATTTGATGTCAGCCATGGCAGCTCATGCGTGACACCTTGCCGTTTGTTGGGCATTCGAGGAGGCCACGTTATTTGTCAGTCGCCAGGACTACGGGATGAATAACGTCATTCCACTGCTTCATGTCCTGAACAATGCTGAAAAAAACTGTCTGGGCAGGGGACTGGAGATGTGGCGACTACATCTCGCGGCCACATGAGTCCGCTGGTGACTGAAATGGAGGGGGAGGAGGACATTGGAGCAGAAGCAATTGTCTGGTGAAATGAAATGGATTTTCTACCCAGGTGACCAAGAGGAGGAGCAGAGCACTGAGGAGCTACATGGAGATGAGGAAGGACGAGGCAGATGACCCGCAAGCATCGTGGCAGTAAAAGTGGAGATGGAGGCAGGGAGCCCCTCGGAGTCACTTGTGCAGATGGCCCGCAGCAAAGCTGATTTGCCTGGCTAGTGAAGCCGAATAGTCAGCATCCGGCAGAGGGATGAATTTTGGCTCTCCACCCTATTGGACCCTCGCTACCGGGCCAAAATGGGAGCCTTTTTCCCAGCTATTGAAGGGAGGACAAACTCAAATACTATAGGCAAATCCCGTAGTCATTTGGCCGCTGCCTTGGTGCGGCATCGTCCCTCCTCTGACAGGCTGACCGGGGGTTCTTCAGCGCTCACGTACTACTGCCACGCTGCCGGGGAAGGTGGGGGTCGGAGCAGTACTAGCTCCATTGGCAGCAACCTAAGTCTAGAGTCACTGATGAGCAGCTTCCTTCACCCGCCTAGTGAGGAGGGCAGTCGCCAGCAGCAGCAGCAGCAGGACCTGGAGCAGACCCCCCAACCAACAGGTGGTGCCTACTTGGAAAGCACTCTGCCACCCCAGTTAGAAGATCCGCTGGACTACTGGGCAGCCAAACTGGATGTGTGGCCGCAACTTTCCGAGTTTTTCAGTGGAAAGCTGTCCTGCCCGGCCATAGTGTGGCATCAGAGTGGGTGTTTCAGTGCGGCGGGGCCATCGTTTCCCCAAGGAGAACCCGCTTGTCCATGGGGAAAAGTGGAACGACTGACCTTTGTCAAGATGAATCAGGCGTGGATTTGGGCCCGGATTTCCACACACCAATGCCTTAGACGTCAGACTACATCAGCCATGACGCCTCACCCAAACTGTGAGAAATGAGTCTGGGTTCAAACTACCTGCCTCAGCCACTAGTCTTATGCCGCCACCTGCCTGATGCCACAAATCTGCTGACAGTTTCTCCATCTGCCACCAACCATCTTTACCAGGGACTGGTATTGCCACCCACCTCCACACTCTGTCATTGTGCCACTGTCTGACCTCATGCTGCTGTTGTGGCTGCTGCCGTGACCTAGACACTGTGTCGTTGTGCCACTGTGTGACCTCATGCTGCTGCTGTGGCTGCTGCCGTGACCCCCACACTGTGTCATTGTCCCACTCTGTAGCCTATTCCTGTTTTTTCCACCTACAGAATGTCATTGTGCCACTGTCTGACCTCATGCTGCTGCTGTGGCTGCTGCCATGACCTACACACTGTGTCATTGTGCCACTGTCTGACCTCATGCTGCTGCTGTAGCTACTGCCGTGACCTACACACTGTGTCATTGTGCCACTGTCTGACCTCATGCTGCTGCTGTGGCTGCTGCCGTGACCTACACACTGTCATTGTGCCACTGTCTGACCTCATGCTGCTGCTGTGGCTGCTGCCATGACCTACACACTGTGTCATTGTGCCACTGTCTGACCTCATGCTGCTGCTGTGGCTGCTGCCATGACCTACACACTGTGTCATTGTGCCACTGTCTGACCTCATGCTGCTGCTGACGTGACCTACACACTGTGTCATTGTGCCACTGTCTGACCTCATGCTGCTGCTGTGGCTGCTGCCGTGACCTACACACTGTGTCATTGTGCCACTGTCTGACCTCATGCTGCTGTTGTGGCTGCTGCCGTGAACTACACACTGTGTCATTGTGCTACTGTCTGACCTCATGCTGCTGTTGTGGCTGCTGCCGTGAACTACACACTGTGTCATTGTGCCACTGTCTGACCTCATGCTGCTGTTGTGGCTGCTGCGTGAACTACACACTGTGTCATTGTGCCACTGTCTATTGTTTGGCTGCGCCTGAAACACACTGTTATTGTGAACTGTGATTCTTTTTCGTGTCGTCCGAAGTAATTCAGAAGTTATTTTTTGCCGAGAAATTCGGCGAAGTGAACGAAACGAATTTCGGGAAATTCGCCCATCTCTAAATAAGATACAGGCGCTTCCTGTCATTTTGGCGGCCAGCAAATCAGCTTAGAGAATAGAGCAGGGTGAGCTGGGTGTGCGACGTCATGACTGGGATGTGTATGGTTGTGATTGGCTGGAAAAATCACATGACCTCGTTTTACATAGAACAGCCCTTCCTGTTCATGATCAGTGTGTGTCTTTGTCTCATAAGAGCAGGACTTGTGCTCGGTCTCTCTCAAAACAGCTCAGCGAAACTATTCTCTTTGTTCACACAGACAACTATGCTTTTAGCTGTGAACATTAGAACTTAGGTAGATTAGAGATTTTCAGTTTTTACTTATTTAGGCTGAGAATTTTAACGGAGCATCTAGCGCTGTACAGCCGCGGAGGGGGGGGACGGGGGAGGGCGGGCGAACACAGAGAGACAGGCAGGCAGGCAGGCTTTTGAGAGGAGAGTGGATAATTGTGCTGCCCAGACTCTGCTTTGACCCTGCATTGAAATGGGTTTTTATTAACAGTTTTTGGCCAGTTTTAGGTGAAATATTAGCTTGTATTTTGCGCAGCCTGTACTTATATTAGGATACAGATCTTTTCTAGTACCTGTAGGTGTATTTGATAGGTGCAAAACTCACCTTTTATTATCTGTACACGATTTAATTAGGTTTTTTTTCACTTTGGCGCAGCTCAGTTTTGTTCAAAGACCCACTTTGTTCTTACAATAGGATACAGAACTTTTCTAGTCACCGCAGGTATATTTCATAGGTGCAAAAACCACCTTTTATTATCCGTACACAATTTACTTAGGTTTTTTTAACTTTGGTGCAGGCCATTTTTGTTCAAAGACCCACCTTGTACTTACAATAGGATACAGAACTTTTCTAGTCACCGCAGGTGTATTTCATAGGTGCAAAAACAGGGATAGTGAATGGTCTGTGACTTTTTTTCTATGGCTTTTATAACCTAAGTGTGTTGCCTAAGATGTAGCACATATCCGTTTGACTGTTGTGGATGTTAATTATAGATTCTCCAGCCCTGTTTGGGTGTAATAATGAAGGTGTTGTTCCTCTCCCATAGACTTTAATGGTCATCGGCGATAATCTATTATCAACTATCGGAAATCGTCGTAATAATTGCCGATATCGACTATCGACCCGATGACGATAGTCAACGTAATCGCTCATCACTACTTATGGGGTGTGCGAACGAATTAACACATCTACACGTGTAAAAAATAACTTTTAAACTGCAGGGAGGGGTGTATGTTGTATGTTATCACACTTGAAAAAAAAAGCAAAATGATAAAAATGTAAAACTATAAATAAAACTTCCCTAAATAAATTCTGTAACAAATGTCAGTTACCAAAAAATATACTAAATGACAGTCACTGTACAAAATAGCATAGTGCCACTTTGTGATCCGGTTTAGGGGTCATGCTGTGGCCCAGGACAGGTATAGTCAATGTCCAATTCAACTAAAATGGTGGTTGAAAGACTCCTTTTTCCGGCACTTTTTAATCTGTGGGTCAGACAGGTTTAATGGTCATACTGCAGTCCAGGACAGGTATAGTCAATGTCCAGTTCAACTAAAATGGTGGTTCAAAGACTCCTTTTTGCGGCACTTTTTAAATCTGGGGGTCATGCAGGTTTGGGGCTCATGCTGTGGCCCAGGACAGGTATATTCAATGTCCGTTGAAACTAAAATGGTGGTTCAAAGACTCCTTTTTGTGGCACTTTTTAATCTGTGGATCAGACAGGTTTAATGGTCATTCTGCGGTACAGGACAGATATAGTCAATGTCCAGTTCAACTAAAATGGTGGATGAAAGACTGATGTTTCCAGAACTTTTTAAATCTGGGGTTCGTACAGGTTTGGGGCTCATGCTGTGGCCCAGGACAGGTATAGTCAATGTCCAGTTCAACTAAAATGGTGGTTGAAAGACTCCTTTTTCCGGCACTTTTTAATCTGTGGGTCAGACAGGTTTAATGGTCATACTGCGGTACAGGACAGGTATAGTCAATGTCCAGTTCAACTAAAAGGGTTGTTGAAAGACTCCTTTTTCCGGCACTTTTTAATCTGTGGGTCAGACAGGTTTAATGGTCATACTGCGATACAGGACAGGTATAGTCAATGTCCAGTTCAACTAAAATGGTGGTTCAAAGACTCCTTTTTCCTGCACTTTATAATCTGTGGGTCAGACAGGTTTAATGGTCATACTGTGATCCAGGACAGGTATAGTCAATGTCCAGTTCAACTAAAATGGTGGTTGAAAGATTCCTTTTTCCAGCACTTTTTTAATCTGTTGGGTCATGCAGGTTTGGGGCTCATGCTGTGGCCCAGGAAAGGTATAGTCAATGTCCAGTTCAACTAAAATGGTGGTTGAAAGACTGTGGGTCAGACAGGTTTAATGGTCATACTGCGATCCACGACAGGGATAGTCAATATCCAGTTCAACTAAAATGGTGGTTCAAATAATACTGCCTTCTGGCACTTTTTAATTTGTGGGTCCTGCAGGTTTAATGGTCATGCTGTGGTACAAGACAGGAATAGTGAATAGTCTGTGACTTTTTTTCTGTGACTTTTATAACCTAATTGTGTTGCCTAAGATGTAGCATGTATCCAGTTTACAGTTGTGGATGTTAATTCCAGCTTTTCCAGCCCTGTTTGGGTGTAAGAATGAAGGTGTTGTTCCTCTCCCATAGACTTTAATGGTTATCGGCAATAATCTGTTATAGACTATTGGATATCGTCATGATAATTGCCGATATCGACTATCGACCCGATGACGATAGTCAACGTAATCGCTCATCACTATTTAATTTACTTCAGCGGGTACGGTGTGTAATATAATTAACTTATTGGGTACAGTGTATATTTTAATTAATTTCAGGATGTACATGACTTAATATTATTCATATTATATGGTACAATATATATTATGTTTCATTTGTGAGAGTACAGTGTGTAATATGATTAATTTCAAAGGGTACAGTGTTTATAATAATTAATAAATAATTTCAGAGTTCACAGTGTGTAATATAATTAATTTCTAAGGCTACAGTATGTGATATAATTATTGTCAGGTGGAGCGGTATGTGATATCATTAATTTCAGGGAGTGTAGGGTGATAAAGTATTTTTATGTTCTAAATGTATGTTCCTCTTTCTGCTGTTTGATTTACATATTTTATAGGTAGTGAAGGAGTAGATAAAGCAAAATTGACTGCTCTGCATAATGTTATTTTCTTTGCAATATTTGCCAAATTGTATTTTGGCCCGGGGGGT
>JAODAL010049975.1:0-27777 GCA_025379985.1 Phyllomedusa bahiana | reverse complement strand
AGAAGTGAACCAGAAGAGGGCAAGAAGTAAACCAGGGGTGAACCAGAAGTGAACGGCAGTAACCAGAATGTTCAAGAAGGAAGCAGGAAGAAAAACATGGGTGAACAAGAAAGTGAACAAAAGGCCAGTAAACCAGAAGTGAACCATGTACTATATGTTCTAGAAAAATGTAACAAAATTGTACAGGAAATTGACCAGAAATGAACCAAAAGTAAACAGAAGTAACCAAGAAGAGAACTAGAAATGAACAAGAAGTGAACAAGCAGTTAACCATAAAAGCACAGAATTGTATCGAAAGTGAGGCCAGAATAACCAGAGTAAAAGAAGTAAACCAGAAGAGAACTAGAAGTAACAGAATTGAACCAGAAAAGAGCTATAAGTAAAACAGCGGTGAACCAGAAGTGAAAAAAACGACAGTAAACCAGAAATGAACCAGAAGAGAGCAAGAAGTAAAACAGGGGTGAACCAGAGGTGACAAGCAGTAAACCAGAAATGAACCGGAAGAGAGCAAGAAGTAAAACAGGGGTGAACCAGAAGTGAACAAGCAGTGAACCAGAAGTGTTCTAGAAGTGTACCAGAAGTGAACCAGAAATAAACCAGAAGTGGACCAAAAGAGAACCAGAAATGAACAAGAAGCCAACCAGAAGTAACAAAAAGTAAACCAGAAGTGAACAAAATGTGAACCTGGAGCAAAGCAGAAGTGAACAAAAATTAAGCCAGAAGAGAAATAGGAGTGAACCAGAGGTGAAAAAGAAGTAAACCAAGAAGAGAACTAGAATTGAACCAGAAGTGAACCAGGAGTGAAGCAGAAATAAACAAGAAGTGTACTAGAAGTGTACCAGAAGTGTTCCAAAAATGAACCAGAAGTAGACCACAAATGTACAAGAAACAAACCAGAAGAGAACTAGAAGTGAACCAGAAATGAACCAGAAGTGAACAAGAAGAGACCCAGAAATGAATCAGAAGTTATCAAGAAGTGGACCACAAGGAAACCTTAAGAATACTGGAAATAAACTAGAAGTAAAACAGAATTGAACCAGAAATAAACTATAAGAGAACTAGAAATAAACCAGAAGTGAACCAGGAGTAAACCAGAAGTGAACAAGAAGAGAACCAGAAATGGACCAAAAGTACACAAGAAGTGAACCATAAATGTACTATATTTGTACAGAAAAATGTACCAAAACTGTACTGGAAATGAACCAGAAGTAAACAGGAAGTCAACCAGAAGAGAACTAGAAATGAGCAAGAAGTGAACCAGTAGTTAACCAGAAATGAACCAGGAGAGAACCATGAGTAAACCAGAAGTGAACAAAAAGAGAACCAGAAATGAACAAGAAGTACACAAGCAGTGAACCATAAAAGTACTATAATTGTACCGAAAGTGAGCCAGAAATGAACCAGAAGTAAACAGGAAGTAAACCAGAAGAGAACTAGAAGTGAACCAGAAGAGGGCAAGAAGTAAACCAGGGGTGAACCAGAAGTGAACGTGCAGTAAGCCAGAAATGAACCAGAAGAGAGCAAGAAGTAAAACATGGGTGAACCAGAAGTGAACGAGCAGTAAACCAGAAATGAACCAGAAGTAAACCAGATATGAACCAGAAGTGAACGAGCAGTAAACCAGAAATGGGCCAGAAGTGAACCAGATATGAACCAGAAGTGAACGAGCAGTAAACCAGAAATGAACCAGAAGTAAACCAGATATGAACCAGAAGTGAACCAGAAGTAAACCAGATATAAACCAGAAGTGAACCAGAAGTAAACCAGATATGAACCAGAAGAGAACAAGAAACAAACCAGAAGTGTACTAGAAATGAAAAACAAGTGACCCGGAAGTGTATCAGGAGTGTACAAGAAGTGAACCAGATATGAACCAGAGGTGAACAAGAAGTGAATGAAGGCAAGCACTAGAAAAACAGCTTCTCTTTTCTTTACAAGCTCAAGCACCAAACATTAACTATATCACCCAAAATGATTTTCTGGCCACTACACCGTTTTACCCTCACATCTGTCTACCTCATGTCCCACCCTATTCCCACCCACTAACCCTCTTTCTGCTTCTCCTTGTTGCTGGGAACATATCTCCTAATCCTTGGCCTCAGTGTTGGATTGAGGGCCCCAGTGTCCACAAGTGAATTTAATTATGAGGGCCCACCAGTGAAGTTGATTCTTGGGGCCCACCAGTGGAGTTGATTCTTGGGGCCACCAATGGAGTTGATTCTCAGGACCCACCAGTGGAGTTGATTCTTGGGGACCACCAGTGGAGTTGATTCTTGGGGCCCGTCATTAGGGTTTGGACTAGCTGTTTTGGGGCTCACAGTGGAGCTGATTATTGGGGCCCACCAGTGGAAGTTTATTCTTGGACCCACCAGTGGAGTGATATTGGGGCCACATGGAATGATCTCGGAACCACCAGTGAAGTTGGTTCTTGGGGCCACCAGTGAAGATGATTCTTGGGGTCACCAGTGGAGATGAGTCTTGGGCCCAACAATGGAGATGATTCTTGGGGCCCACCCGTGGAGAAGATTCTTGGGACAAACCAGTGGAGATGATTCTTGGGGCCCACCAGTGGAGATGATTCATGGGGCCCACCAGTGGAGTTGATTCTTGGGGCCCACCAGTGGAGGTGATTCTTGGGGCCCACCAGTGGAGTTGATTCTTGGGGCCCACCAGTGAAGTTGATTCTTCAGCCCCCATTTCAAACAATAAGCCCTCACTCATAAGTGAAAAAACAAAAAACACTAGCTGCAAAAAATGGTGCTTCACTGCAAATGTAAGAAACTATGAATATTTTTGTTTTTTAAAAGTAATAAAACAGAACAAGAACCTGACATATTTAGCATCACTGGAATTGCACCAACCGGCAGAATACAGGCAACACATCATTTATACCAAAGAGTGAACGACATAAAAACAAAATCTCCCGCAAACATGGCACAAGTATGTTTTTAGCATTTTTTTCTGTTTCCCAGTATATTCTACATTCTATGTTACAGTGAATGACATAATTAGAAAATGCATCTTGTCCTGCAAAATAAAAGTCCTCACATGTCTGTGTGGATGGAAAAAAAAAGTTATGACTCTAGGAAGGCGGGGAACAAACAACAAGGAGCCATAATATTATGACCGGCTGTCAGGGAGGGGCTTATGATACTTGGGGCCGAGTGTGGAGCACTGTAGGAGGTCACTGGTTGGCACAAGATCATGGCTTCTTCTGTGCAGTGGTCGTTGCTGAGTCCTAACAGTGGATCCCAGTACTTAGAGACCCCGAGAACTTCAGGAAAGTCTACATTCTCCAAAAATGCTGGTTCATGTCCCGGACTACTGCACCATCATCCTCTGTGGCTTCCCATATACCACTTTTACTCCCACCGCCAACCCTTCCTCAGCCTCACTACCCAACGAATCCAGCTTTCTCCTCCTCTGCTCTTCCCTCCATTGGTGTCCCATTGCCCAGTTGATTGAGTACCAATTACTGACCATGACCTACAAGCCTCGCCCTCACCTTCTTCCTCCTTCCCTGTAGATTGTAAGCCTTGTGGGCACGGTCTCCCTCTGTACCATCTTGCTGGTTATTTAGTGTTATCACTGTATTTCTCTTGGTCTTATACAATGTACTTACACCCCTTCCAAATTTACAGTGCCCGGGAATGAATGGGAAAAATACCATCAGTGGACACGACCCTAATCCCCAATGTGAGAGAAGATAATCCCGACAAGCCCACACAAAGAGAACAATGACTACTGGTTGGGTTTTTAGACACAAGATGATGCTTGAATACATATAAAGAGATGAAACCCAGGATCCAGCACCTCACACGGGGTTCTCATTCAGAGATAAAGGGGTCGTGACTGTACAAGGGAGAAGTCCGAACTCCACCCGTCCCCTCATCAGCAGGATTTATTCCCCTCCTCACACACTTGGGACTCATCACACTGCCCTCACATTGCAGGACCTTGGAGAGCTCCTTACCTTGGGTAAATGGAAGGTGGAGGTGGAGGAGCAGAGCCACAATAAGCAGCATCTTCTCTCTAGATAGCCCCATGGAAGGAAGGCTTCAGAGATACTGGAGAACTGAGACGTCCACACAGGAAATTGTATAAGTATAAGAGATCGTGGAACCGAAAGAGCAAGATGATGGTAAGAGAAGAAGGTGCTGGTGACGAGGCGAAGAAGTTGGAGACACAAGATATATTTTTCTGCTTCTCCTTCGCAGATCTTCTGATACCAATATCCGTGGACAACAGGAACCTTAGATAGGAAGTGTGAAGTTGAGGGAATTTCCAGCTGCCTATCTCTGCACTTTTTCTTTACTTCTAGTCAACAAATTTTAACATTTTTACTATATCTGGTTTGTGAATAGTTGCATTCAACTAATCTCAGGCTTCTGAATTCAGTGGTGAAATCAGATTCTTTCTATCATGTCACATTGATACTGTACACCACAATTATAATTGTCAAAGGCAATGATGATGAAATCTTTCAGCGATTAGAAGGCAATTACATATTGTATAACTATAAACTCTTAGAAACCATAGAGAACCTCAGACATAGTAATACAAGTATTTAAAAAATCTCCAGTCAATTTCCTTTGACACAGCATGATGAGGATGCTTTTTCTCATCAGTCTCTCTCAACAGAAACCAACAGCATTCACCCATCAATGTTGCTCCATGGCAAAAATGTCTCGGTGAAGTGTTCACCTTGTTCATCACTCACCGCACAGGTTCCAGTGTTGTAACCTAGAACCCAACGGTCCTGCCGGCTGTTTCGAAAGCCTCAAGTCACGGACTAAATCATGCAATTGTTGCTGCTCTATGAGGTGAGGTGATTGATTGTGAGATTCTGGAATGTACTCTTCTGCAGGTTGTGCATCTTCTGATTCTGATAGATAATACTCACAGAACAAATACACATCAAATATGAAGGGATCCTCATATATAATCATACAGAATCATTACACCCATTGAAAAAGGCAAAATTTATCACTTAATACTAATAAAAGTTCACAAAACACCATATCAAGACTGATTGATCAGAAAGCATATCCCCTGTAGGACGTATAGCAGTTATAACTCAGCACTCTGAGACCTCTACGAGTGGTCATAGGACTAGTTCGTCCTATATGTAATCCTTATTTTGAACCCTATATCCTAGACCCTTAGTGGAGTAACCGCCATGGTAAGGGCTACCCTGCAAACTAAACCTATACGGCCCTAGGAAAACAGCTAATAGACAGTTCAAGAGACAATGTAGTCTAGAAAGAAATAAATACCCCAAAAGATCCTCAGACTACTCAGTGGGATAACAAAGAAAAGGCAAAGAGGCTCCACACGGAGGGTAATTCAGTCCTCTGGGGTGTATGATCCTGACTCCCTTTCATCTCACAATACTGCTGTTGTCAAGCGGCAGACAGAACCATGTAAGTCTTCCCCATGATGTCAATGTGCCAAAGGTATGTCAGGATATTGGATACTGTGCCTGGTTTTAATCGAATGCCCTGCAACATTAGTAAGGCAGTGACCTCTTGGCTCACGCCAAATCATTGAAACAGCCAATAGCATTGCTGGTTCCTTTCATCTATTCCTGTAGTGTTTTGCCAAGTTTTATCTATACAGGTTCGGGTTACAGCTTTAAAGAAGGCCAGTCAATAATGAGATAACACAGCTTTATTGTTACAATAGCCAATAAAAAAATCAAGTTTTGATAAAATGATTAACATAAAAATGATTCCAGAAAATTCAGGGAGATAGTATGTACAGTTTGTAAGAGAAAAATAGTTATTTACAAAAGTTATAAGCACTTATAATACTTCACCTGCAGAGTGGTGTCATCGAATCCTATTCTTACTTCTGCCATGAGAAACCGTAAAAAGAATGGCTGGATTTGAGAAACTCTAAGAGAGCAAGCATCACTGTGTATGGACGTTCTCCATAAAGGAAGGAACGGTTTCTGATGGACATGGCTGATGTAAGGGATTTTATGTCACCTCTACAAAATGGCAGACACGACCTAATGCTGTGTCAGCTTAAAAATGCCCCTGTGTTATTTGTGTTTCGTACTCTTCATTGAGCGTTAAAGAGTACCATATACAAACACACCTCTTACACAGGAGATAAGTCAAAAGCATACAGAAATCTGAACTAAGACAATGAAAAGTAAACCTTCATGTGTATTAAGTCAACAGAAGTGTAAATAGGCTTGTACCTTTGGACTCAAGAAGCAAGCAGACATTGAGTCAATTAAAAACAGGCAAAGGTGCAAACTTCGCACCATCAGAGCTGATTATATAAATTTGATACAAGATAGAAATAATTCACTATAATTTGGCTCAATAGTCATTTATTTTGACTAGCATTACAGGTAGCTTTGCAGGTTATGCATGAGGTGCCCATGATTTATCCTTATCAACAAGAGCACAATCAAAGTACAGTTTATAAGCCTTCTTGAGTAAATCAGTTATTGGTCTTCTTTGTATTTTGGGAGTAAACTTCCCACACACATAACAAAAGTTGTCAGGTTTTTTGATACAACCACAACATTGAGCAGTTGCCATTATGCCTAGATGTCTTCTAGTCTGTAACAACACTATTTACTATACAGATAAAATTCTTCAGCCACAATGGGCCTTATGTGTGAAAGCTGCCTAGCAGTAAGACGGTCTTTGCTGCCCATAACAACCAGAGCCCATAGCAACTAATCAGAGCTCAGCCTTTCATTTTCCAGAGCGCTATATGTAATGAAAGCTGACCTCTGATTGGTTGTTATGGGCAATAAAAGCAGTCTTACTCCCCTATGGACTAATGTTTTTCATACTATAAGGCCTAAATGTTATTCTTCCAAAAAGATAACAATGTATAAACAGTATACTTGCTTCAACACTCTTTCCCACGCTTCATTGCAACTATTTCCTGATATACTTCTTTTTCTGCTTAACAACAACCACCTTTTCTGCTGACTCAACAACCACCCTTTCTGCTGATTCAACAACCACCCATTCTGCTGATTCAACAACCACCCTTTCTGCTGATTCAACAACCACACTTTCCACTGACTCAACAACCATCCTTTCTACTGACTCAACAACCATCCTTTCTACTGACTCAACAACCACCCTTTCTGCTGATTCAACAACCACCCTTTCCATTGACTCAACAACCATCCTTTCTACTGACTCAACAACCACCTTTTCTGCTGACTCAACAACCATCCTTTCTACTGACTCAACAACCATCCTTTCTACTGACTCAACAACCACCTTTCCACTGACTCAACAACCATCCTTTCTACTGACTCAACAACCACCCTTTCTACTGACTCAACAACCACCCTTTTCTTCATAAGTTACACAAAAAAGTATGCATTGATACAACACCACTTATGCACAACAATAACACTAGACTCAACAACCATCCTTTCTACTGACTCAACAACCATCCTTTTTTACTGACTCATACAACCACCCTTCTGCGGGATTCAACAACCCCCCTTTTCCTTTGGGACTCAACAACCATCCTTTCTACTGACTCAACAACCACCTTTTCTGCTGACTCAACAACCATCCTTTCTACTGACTCAACAACCATCCTTTCTACTGACTCAACAACCACCTTTTCTGCTGACTCAACAACGATCCTTTCCGTTGACTCAACAACCATCCTTTCTGCTGACTCAACAACCACCCTTTCTGCTGACTCTACAACCACCCATACACCCACTCATTCTTCCCATCAAGTTACACAAAAAAAAAGTAGCATTGATACAAACAGGCAACTTAATAGCTACAAGCAATAACACAATTGGATGCAGAAACGAAAGAATATGCAAAACAGCTGGATGACCGTCATATAATGCAGACTTGACAAACTGAGTCTCTGCCTCACATAGTCAGCAAACTTAACATACTAATACCTTGCCATCTATTGACTGATGTCTTCCACTGCATTTTGCTTCCAAGCAATTATTTTATACAGTTAAATGAATGTAGAGATTGACTTTACCATTTTAAACAGAAGACATTAGAGAGATGGAAAAGATGTAGTACTTAGAAAAAATCAAATATTTCACAATATCCCAAAAACCTTAGGTGACAAAAATTCTGAAGATAGATTCTGATTCTACTTGCAAAAATATATACAAAGGAATGAACTACCATCCAGATATGAAATGACTGTTGACTTATGTTATTTTTATTGTGCAACTTCTGTTCCAGAGAGAAACAATCAAAACTTCTTCAAGATAAAACTTATCCAGATCATCGAACCTTTAGGGACCAGGTTGTCTTCTTGACTGTCATTTGCAAAAACTCAGCAAGTTTTTTTCAAGTCCATCTTGACCCTATTTCTTTAAGGTATGTACTTGGCCACCTGGAAATAACTGCCAAGGGTAACTGGGCACCATCTATAGAAGAGGTACACAGCTTTTAGCTTTGTCTTACACTTGGTGGGTGCAGTTAATAGAAAAGGTACACAGCTTGGTGATTGCAGACTCTGGAAGAGGTACACAGCTTGTAGGTGTCTTAAAATGGGTGGGTGCAGTCTCTAGAAGAGGTAAACAGCTTATGGGTGTATCTTACACTTGGTGGTTGCAGTCTCTAGAAGAGGTACACAGATTGTAGGTGTCTCTTACACTTGGTGGTTTCAGTCTCTAGAAGAGGTACACAGCTTGTAGGTGTCTCATACTTGGTGGTTGTAGTCATTAGAGGAGGTGCACAGTTTGTAGGTTGCAGTATCTAGAGAAGGTACACAGCTTGCTGGTGTCTCTTACACTTGGTGGGTGCAGTGTCTAGAAGAGGTACACAGCTTGTAGGTTTCTCGCAGTGT
Source organism: Phyllomedusa bahiana (assembly GCA_025379985.1). Lineage (NCBI taxonomy): Eukaryota > Metazoa > Chordata > Amphibia > Anura > Hylidae > Phyllomedusa > Phyllomedusa bahiana. Next base: position 18,954 of record JAODAL010049975.1, on the reverse strand, counting down.
CCAGACTGGCCCACCGGAGGACCGAAAGATCCTCCGGTGAGCCCTGGGACTGACACAGTGGGGTCTGCCGGGTGCCCATAGTACTGAACTGGGCAGCGGCATGATGAAGTGACCTCATTATTCAGTCACTATGTTGTTGAGATATGTGTTCATGGTGTTGTGGTATTATTCAGTCATTATGTGGTGGGGATATGTGGTCATGGTGTGGAGGTATGATTTAGTCACTATATTATGGTGCTATGTGTTGATGGTGTGGTGGTATTATTCAGTCACTATGTGGCGGTGATATGTGGTCATGGTGTGGAGGTATTATTCAGTCACTATGTGGCGGTGATATGTGGTCATGGTGTTGAGGTATTATTCAGTCACTATGTGAGGGTGATAGGTGGTCATGGTGTGGAGGTATGATTTAGTCACTATATTATGGTGATATGTGTTCATGGTGTGGTGGTATTATTCAGTCACTATGTGGCGGTGATATGTGGTCATGGTGTGGAATTATTATTCAATCACTATGTGGTGGTGATATGTGGTCTTGGTGTTCTGGTATTATTCAGTTACTATGTGGTGGTGATATGTGGTCATCGAGGGGTGTCAGTATTTGGTCTTAATTATTGGTAATTTTAGCCTTGGGATTCTGGTTTTATGTAGTGCTGTTATTTGGTAACTGTACAACCATTATTTAGTAGCTTTATACTCAGTACTTTTTGTTGTAGCTTTTGATATATATTTATTTATATGAAATGTATCAATCGTAGTGGGGAACATATATCTTTAGAACTTTTATGTTCACCACCGAGATCCTGCTGCAATTAGGTGAGGGGGACTCAGAAGCCCCAGCGCTCCATCTTGATTACAGATTATGATGTCATCACATGTATAAGTTGAAGCGAGACCCGGTGGGGCACTGTAAAGGTGGTAGAGACAACGAGGCAAAGTGGGCCCCTAAAATAAACTCCTCTGATGGGCTCTAGGCACTCCAGTCCAACACTGGTTTCTTTTACACTTGATAGGTGCAGTCTCTAGAAGAGGTACACAGCTAGTAGGTGTCTCACACTTGGTTGGCACAGTCTCTAGAAGAGGTACACAGCTTGTAGGTGTCTCACACTTGGTTGGCATAGTTTCTAGAAGAGGTACACGGCTTGTAGGTGTCTCACACTTGGTTGGCACAGAGTCTAGAAGAGGTACACAGCTTGTAGGTGTCTCACACTTGGTTGGCATAGTCTCTAGAAGAGGTACACGGCTTGTAGGTGTCTCACACTTGGTTGGCAGTGTCTAGAAGAGGTACACGGCTTGTAGGTGTCTCACATTTGGTTGGCACAGTGTCTAGAAGAGGTACACGGCTTGTAGGTGTCTCACACTTGGTTGGCACAGTGTCTAGAAGCAGAGCAAACTACGTTCCAGAGGCTATCCACAATGGATGCTTAATAAAGCAGCAAAAAAAATTTCTTACATCCCTAGAGAGGATTTGTTTAAAGATAAGAATAAAGTGCCCCAAGATAAAAAAGGAAATCTGGTTACCTTCACTACCACGTATAGTCCTCAATTTAAGGAGATATGCACTATAATAAAAAAATATCTTCCATTGTTAATGGTTCAAGAAAATATGCGCAGCATTGTATCTGAAAACAACATACGTTTTGTATCTAGGAGAGGACAGACATTACGTTCAATCTTGTCACCTAGTTTGTTTGAATCTGATAGGAATAAATCTCATAAAACGTGGTTGTCTACAAAAGGCATGTACAAGTGTGGACATACACGCTGTACAGCCTGCAAACATGTAACCGTCTCAAAAACATTTACATCCAGTGTTACCAGGGAATCCTTCAACATGACTTCCTACATAAACTGCAATACACATTTTGTAGTATACCTTATTACTTGCAGAGCAGGCGATTTACAATATGTAGGATGTACAAGTACGGCTCTAAAAGTACGCATTCGCAGACATATGTCTGACACACAAAAACCGTTATGTGTAGGGGTATCCATGGTTTCAAAACACTTTCATGAAGTACACGCAGGTGACGTTACCAACCATGACTTTCAAGGTATAGAAAGGGTTACCAGACCCACAAGGGGCGGGGACCACAGAGGTAAGCTCCTTGCAAGGGAAGGTTGGTGGATATTTAAACTTAATACAAGATATCCTGACGGTCTCAACAAACGACATGATTTAATGTGCCAATACTGATTCTCTTTCAATGAAATCGCATTATTGTTTTTAGCATATGATATTTGTTTTTAATTCTACTTACCTTGTTGGTGTTACTGGAATTTATGTCATGTGATGCGGTCATCTGATTTGATCACATGATGTATTCCTTGTACATAAAAAAGCTTTGTCAAATGCTGGCTTGCTATGCCATGAATAAGGAGTTCTGTTAGCTCCGAAACGCGTCGGCTCTGATGCGAGGAATCACTTACTAATATGTCTGGATTTTAATCATTCTACAATAAAGGTTGGAAAATGTTTTACTTGTATATGGAAACAGAAACGCTGGTTGCTGTGCTTTCTTTTTTTGGATTCACTTACTAATGATCTCCTGCCTTACCGGGCGTTGCTGGCCGTAATTTACAAACCAGGTGAGCTGACTTCAGAACTTTTTTGTTTTTGTTGATCTAGTGTCTAGAAGAGGTACACGGCTTGTAGGTGTCTCACACTTGGTTGGCACAGTGTCTAGAAGAGGTACACGGCTTGTAGGTGTCTCACACTTGGTTGGCACAGTGTCTAGAAGAGGTACATGGCTTGTAGGTGTCTCACACTTGGTTGGCACAGTGTCTAGAAGAGGTACACGGCTTGTAGGTGTCTCACACTTGGTTGGCACAGTGTCTAGAAGAGGTACACAGCTTGTAGGTGTCTCACACTTGGTTGGCACAGTGTCTAGAAGAGGTACACGGCTTGTAGGTGTCTCACACTTGGTTGGCACAGTGTCTAGAAGAGGTACACGGCTTGTAGGTGTCTCACACTAGGTTGGCGCAGTGTCTAGAAGAGGTACACAGGCTTGTAGGTGTCTCACACTTGGTTGGCACAGTGTCTAGAAGAGGTACACGGCTTGTAGGTGTCTCACACTTGGTTGGCACAGTCTCTAGAAGAGGTACACAGCTTGTAGGTGTCTCACACTTGGTTGGCACAGTGTCTAGAAGAGGTACACGGCTTGTAGGTGTCTCACACTTGGTGGCACAGTCTCTAAGAGGGTACACAGCTTGTAGGTGTCTCACACTTGGTTGGCACAGTGTCTAGAAGAGGTAAAATGGCTTGTAGGTGTCTACACACTTGGTTGGCACAGTGTTTTAGAAGAGGTACACGGCTTGTAGGTGTCTCACACTTGGTTGGCACAGTGTCTAGAAGAGGTACACGGCTTGTAGGTGTCTCACACTTGGTTGGCACAGTGTCTAGAAGAGGTACACGGCTTGTAGGTGTCTCACACTTGGTTGGCACAGTCTCTAGAAGAGGTACACAGCTTGTAGGTGTCTCACACTTGGTTGGCACAGTGTCTAGAAGAGGGTACATGCCCTTGTAGGTGTTCTCACACTTGGTTGGCACAGTGTCTAGAAGAGAGTACACGGCTTGTAGGTGTCTCACACTTGGATGGCACAGTGTCTAATGAGGTACTCGGCTTGTGGTGTCTCACACTTGGTTGGCACATGTCAGAAGAGGTACACAGGCTTGTAGGTGTCTCACACTTGGTTGGCACAGTGTCTAGATAGGGTACACGGCTTGGTAAGGGGTCTCACACTTGGTTGGCACAGTCTCTAAAGAGGTACACAGCTTGTAGGTGTCTCACACTTGGTTGGCACAGTGTTGATGAGGTATCATGGCTTGTAGGTGTCTTCACACTTTGTTGGCACAGTGTCTAGAAGAAGGTACACGGCTTGTAGGTGTCTCACCACTTGGTTTGCACAGTGTCTAGAAGGAGGCACACAGCTTGTAGGTGTCCCACTTGGTTGGCACAGTTTCTAGAAGAGGTTCACGGCTTGTAGGGTCTCACACTTAGTGTGGCACCCGGTGTCTAGAATGAGGTCACCAGGCTTGTAGGTGTCTCACACTTGGTTGGCACAGTATCTAGAAGAGGTACACAGCCTGTAGGTGTCTCACACTTGGTTGGCACAGTCTCTAGAAGAGGTACACAGCTTGTAGGTGTATCACACTTGGTTGGCACAGTGTCTAGAAGAGGTACACGGCTTGTAGGTGTCTCACACTTGGTTGGCACAGTCTCTAGAAGAGGTACACAGCTTGTAGGTGTCTCACACTTGGTTGGCACAGTGTCTTTGAAGAGGTACTTTTCTTGTAGGTGTCTCACACTTGGTTGGCACAGTGTCTAGAAGAGGTACACGGCTTGTAGGTGTCTCACACTTGGTTGGCACAGTGTCTAGAAGAGGTACATGGCTTGTAGGTGTCTCACACTTGGTTGGCACAGTGTCTAGAAGAGGTACACAGCTTGTAGGTGTCTCACACTTTTGGGTTTGGGACAGTGTCTAGAAGAGGTACACGGCTTGTTAGGTGTCTCACACTTGGGTTTGGGACAGTCTCTAGAAGAGGTACACAGCTTGTAGGTGTCTCACACTTGGTTGGCACATGTGTCTAGAAGAGGTACATGGCTTGTAGGGTCTCACACTGGTTGGCAACAGTGTCTGAAGAGGTACCGGCTTGTAGGTGTCTCACACTTGGTTGGCACAGTGTCTAGAAGAGGTACCGGCTTGTAGGTGTCTTTACACTTGGTTGGCACAGTCTCTAGAAGAGGTAACACAGCTTGTAGGTGTCTCACACTTGGTTGGCACAGTGTCTAGAAGAGGTACCCTGGCTTGTAGGTGTCTCACACTTGGTTGGCACAAATGTCTAGAAGAGGTACACGGCTTGTAGGTGTCTCACACTTGGATGGCACAGTGTCTAGAGAGGTAACGGGTTGTAGGTGTTCTCACCTTGGTTGGCACAGTGTCTAGAAGAGGTACACGCTTGTAGGTGTCTCACACTTGGTTGGCACAGTGTCTAGAAGAGGTCACGGCTTGTAGGTGTCTCACACTTGGTTGGCACAGTCTCTAGAAGAGGTTTCACAGCTTGTAGGTGTCTCACACTTTGGTTGGCACAGTGTCTAGAAGAGGTACATGGCTTGTAGGTGTCTCACACTTGGTTGGCACAGTGGTCTAGAAGAGGTACACGGCTTGTAGGTGGGCTCACACTTGGTTTGCACAGTGTCTAGAAGAGGCCACAGCTTGTAGGTGTCTCACACTTGGTTGGCACAGTTTCTAGAAGAGGTTACACGGCTTGTAGGTGTCTCACACTTAGTTGGACACAGTGTCTAGAAGAGGTACACGGCTTGTAGGTTTTCTCACCTTGGTTGGCAAAAGTATCTAGAAGAGGTACACAGCCTGTAGGTGTCTCACACTTGGTTGGCACAGTGTCTAGAAGAGGTACAGGCTTGTAGGTGTTCTCACCTTGGTGGCACAGTGTCTAGAAGAGGTACACGGCTTGTAGGTGTCTCACACTTGGTTGGCACAGTGTCTAGAAGAGGTACACAGCTTGTAGGTTTCTCACACTTGGTTGGCACAGTGTCTAGAAGAGGTACATGGCTTGTAGGTTTCTCGCAGTGCCAGACTGGTCCACCAGAGGATCGACACAGTGGGGCCTGCCGGGTCCCAGTAGTGGTGAGTGTCACCCAGCAAACATCAAAAGTATCACGCAGCAAACATCAGGGGTGTCACCCAGGAAATATCAGAGATATCACCCAGCAAACATCAGAGGTAAATTTCACCCAGCAAGCATCCTAGATAGGTGTTAGTCAGCAAGCATCCTAGGTAAGTATCGTGCAGTGATTATCTGTTTTATCAATGCTTCTTTATTCCAAGTAAAATAACTGAAGGAATCTGCTTTGTGTTTTGTCTAGCCTTCAGTCGATATCTGCTTTTTGGGCACAATTTGGTGTAGTTTCTTCTCTTCTGCCCATTAAGCTCTGACCTCTGACTCCAGGTCATTCTGTCTGCTGCTCTTTTCATTGGATCAAGAAAACAGGGGCCTGGATCCACCTATTAGCTCAACATCTCACAGGTGCCAGGACCAGGAACCACCAACAATCATTCCCCTTTGGCACATGCCAGGTCTGACTAGGCCTTACCAACAATAATTCCCCTTGGGATCTCTGTCAGGTCCAGCCAGGCGTCAGCAACAATAATTCCCTTTTAGAATCTGTCAGGACTAACCAGGTGCTACTAACTATCATTCCCCTTGGGATCTCTGTCTGCTGAATAGACACCACCAACAATCATTCCCTTTTGGAATATCTGCTTGAGAATGGCTCTATGGAAACAGTGATATCTCTTATTAATATGTATCACTGCAGTATGTAGATAAAGCTTTTTATGTGATTTGTTTTTGGACATGGTGAGTCCCATGTTTTTTCTTCTGATATCCCTTTTGGAATATGTCAGGTCCGATCACAAACAATTATTCTCCATTACAATAGGTCAGTTCCTACCAGGCTTCACCAAAAATCATTCCCCTTTGGAATTTATCAGGTCTGACCAGGCACTACCAAAATCATTCCCTTTGTATTCTCTCAGTTCCTTCAAGGCGCTATCAGCAATCATTCCCCCTTGGATCTCTGTCAGGTCCATTCAGACATCAATAACAATCATTCTGCATTGGAATATATCAGACCCGACCAGCGTCGATCAACAGTCATTCCCCTTTTAAATTGGTCAGGTCTGACCAGGAACCACCGACAATCATTACCCTTTGGATCTTTGTCAAGTTGAACATACCAGGCTCAAAAAACAATGGAACAAATTTGTGGAACAAGTCATAAAAGTAGTAACAGCCATATGAACTACTTGGGGAAAAATCAGTGACCACGGTATCCATGATGTCTCTTCTTCTCTTTATGAGTGTTTCTTTACTTTTCTGAGGTCACTGGCCATAAAGATCAGAAGAAGAGAGTACAGGAAACACAACACAATGTGGGAGACGAGGTGACCCCAAAAGACTCTCCTCTTCCTTCCGATATCTAGAAGGTAAGTAGAAATTTATCAAAATCAGGTTTATGTGAGACTAACAGATGTACACAGTGATTGCATCAGCAGAAAAGTGAGTGCAACTCTGGAGTATAATACAAGATGTAACTAAAAATCACTGAGAACCAAGAGAGTGAGGAGAGAAGTGAGACCCGAGAGGGTGATGAGAAAAGAGACTAGAGAGTGCAGGGAAAGAGGAGAGAAACGAGAGTGTAAAGAGAGAAAAGGTACCCGAGAGGATGAGGAGAGAAGACCCAAGAGTGCAAGGAGAGAAGAGAGACCCAAGAGTGAAATGAAAGAAGAGATACCATAGATGGTGAGGAGAGAAGAGAGACCCAAGAGGGTGAGGAGAGAAGAGAGACCCAAGAGGGTGAGGAGTGAAGAAAAACCTGAGAGGGTGAGGAGAGAAGAAGGACCAAGAGGGTTTTTTGAGAGGTGAGGGGAACCAGGAGGGTGGGGGAGAAGAGAGCCCAAGAGGGTGAGGGGGGAAAGAAAAACCTGAGAGGGTGAGGAGAAAAAGAAGGCCCAGAGAGGGTGAAAAAGAGAAGAGGGCCCCAAAGGGGTGAGGGGAAAAGAAGAGAGACCCAAGGGGGGGGGAGGGGAAGAGGGGCCCTGAGAGGGTGAGGAGAAAAGAGAGACCTGAGAGGGTGAGGAGAGAAGAGGCCCCAAAGGGGGGTTTAAGGGGGAGACCTAAAGAAGGTCCCAAGAGGATCAGGAGACATGAGAGACCTGAGAGGGGTGGGGGGAAAAGACAGCCCGAGAGGGGGGAGGAGAGAAGAGAAAACCCAAGAGGTGGGGGAGAAAAGACAGACCTGAGAGGGTGAGGAGAGAAGAGAGACCCAAGAGGCTGAGGAGAGAACAGAGATTGAGAGGGTGAGGAGAGAAGGACGACCTGAGAGGGTGAGGAGAGAAGAGAGACCCAAGAGGGTAAGGAGAGCCCGGGAAAAGGGGCCCCAAAGGGGGATCGGGAGACATGGGGGCCCTGAGGGGGTTTGAGGAAAAAAGACAGATGAGGGGGTTGGGGGGAGGAACAGGGGCCCCAAGAGGATAAGGGGGGCCCGGGAAAAGGCCCAAAGAGGATCGGGAAAGACATGAGGGACTGAAAAGGGTGGGGAGAAAAGGCCCAGCCCTGAGAGGGTGAGGAGAGAACAGAGACACAAGAGGATGCGGTTATGCTATCCTATCAATATGCCATCAAAGTGTGAGATTGAACACCCCTTTAAACAAAAACCAAGCCCATCCCAAGTATCTGTGCCTCTTTGTAGGGGTTCCGGGAAAAAAGGTTTAATTTTTCCCTATGTACTTTTTTTCCCTAAAAGCCCAAAATGGTAAACCCATTTTGGGCCCTCAGTATAAAAATTTTGTAGAAAGAAAGTAGGTTGCCCTCCAACGATTGAAAAAATTTTAAAATTTGTATTTTCTGCAAAACTTTAATCATTCCAAATGACAAATTAAAAGCCGCTTCTTTTTATAGCATCCATATCAACACGCATTTTACCCAAAGTTTAAAGAAAGGGAGTTTGCTCTAAATTAGATCTTTCCCCAATAAAATTTAAAAATTTAAAAAATTTAAAAAAAAATTGTTATTTTTTTAAAAAACCCAAAAAATTTAATTAGTCATATCGAACACTAATTTTTTCTATTTCTTACCCATTTTTTAAAAAATTTTTTCTTTTTCCCTATGGTATATCCTTAAGGGGCCCTAGTAAAGGCAAATTAAAAGGGGGTCACAAAAAATTTTATACAAAAAACCATTTAAAAAACCCTCATCCAGAATTATTTTCTTTTTTGGTCTCTAATTTTTCTATTTTTTATTATATTTTTAAATTTATTTATTGATACCCCAAAAGTTACTAGTTCAAGTTTCCGTTTTAAATTTTTCAAAAAAAAAGCGTTTAAATTTAAAAAATTTATATTTGAAATTTTTTTTATATTAAATTTTAAACCCACTGGGATGTCACCCATCAATCACAAACAAACCCAAAGAGTATTTAATTAGACCAAACGGGTATATTTATGATTGAGTTGGGTAAATTTGATTTAAGAATTTGGAATTGTTTTTTTTTTCCCGGGGAAAACTTCGGTTGGAACGAATCAAAATTTTGGGGAAATTCGGGTAAAAGAAGTGTGCTTTTGATTGATAAAATTGGGCTGCGGGACAGGGGCCCCCTACATGGGGAAAAGAAACTCTGGGAGGAAAAAAGGGTTTAAGCCGTTGAAATGTGAGAGATAAACCCAATCGGGAGCCCGGGGGGTTTTCTGGGACGTCCCCGCACTTTATAACCCCCCGGGCGCAAAGCCGGGAGCTCACATTTCCTCTATTGTATTTGACCCCGGGGAAGGGTGTGCGGTGATAGTTTTTATGAAGAATGATTTTTTTTTTAGCGATTTCGGGGGGGTTTGTCTCAGCTTGTCTAGAGACTGCTTCTCTTAATTTTCTATTTTGTTTTTTTTGGGGTATTGGATTAAAAATCCAGTGGCGCCACTGAAATTGCTATACTTCAATTTTTCAAGTGGGTTCTAACCCATTTCCTTTTGTATTTTTTAAAGGGAAAAAGGGGTTTTTTAAAATTACAAAAAAACCCACTTTTTTTTTTGGGGCTCCCTCAATTCTATTGCGCATTTACCCCGGGGGTTTAAATTTAAGCGTTGTTTTGATGGGTGCTGCCCCCAAAGAAACCGTCTTTTTCAACCCCCAAAATTTAAAATTTTTTTCCTGTAGCCAAAATTCATTTTCGGGGTTTAAATTTAAACCCCTTGTTTGTGTTTTTTATATTCAGTAAAATACACAGATTTTTTAAAGGGGACACATACAAGAAAAATTTTTCCCCGGGCCATTTGGGGAGCGCAATTTATACCCAAGGGTTACCAAGCTTGTTTGTGGGTTCCTTTGGAGTCAAATACAGGGTGTGTATTTTCCTATACGATTTTTCATTTAAACAGGGTCTGTACAAATTTAGAACAAAAAAGTTTTGTCAGAAAGAGGGGGTGGGGGGCCTTTACCCGGAGTGGGAGGGGGGGCACAAAAAAATTCCGGAACGGGCCCCGGGCGCAGCAAGCAAAGGGGGGGTGCAGCAGGGGGCACTCGGTGAGGCCAAACTGCCGCTGTCATCTAGCGGCCCCTTTTGTTGTTCAGCAACTCATGGTTTTTTGATTTGGTTTACTAGGTATCCCCTTCTTCCCCGATGCATCTGACAACCCAGCCCAAAAGTCGGTGGGAAAAACGGGCACAAACCCTTAGTTGGCATGGGCGGGGGGCGGGTCATCGGCCCCACTGGGCCTCAGCCCGCCTCTGTTCCCCCCCCCTTCCCCCCCCCCCCCCCCCCGGGTTCCCCCTTTGCCCGAGGGCCTACTATGTGGTCAGGGCTTGCGCCCCTATTTTAGCCCAGGATGAACAATTTGAGGAGGGCCCGTCAGCAGCTACTTGGGCGAAGAAAAAGGGGCCAAAAATCCCCGCTTCTTGCAGTTGGCGGAAAGTATTTGATTTGGAGAGTGGCATGGGGGGTAAAGTTGTGAGAGGCAGCTTGGGATAAAACCAAATTTGGGGATGAGGACAGCGGACGATGAAAAAACAAATGTGATGATTTTAGGCCCCCGCACTTGGGAAACCCGGGGGAAGCGAGGGCTTATCATCGTAAGGGGGAAAAGGGGTTTAGCTTGGCATTTGGGCAGCGGCAGCCAGCCCAAGTGGGGGCGTGTGGCGTGAGTCAGCAGGGGTAGCAGCAGTCCGAAGGGTTGGGGGGCCCAAACCGGGAACGGGGTAAAAAAACCCCTTCGCAGGGCCCAAAAAAAAGTAGCGGCCGGGCCCCAGCGAGGCAAACGGCGGCAGTAGGGCACTCAGTGCGGTTTTAAAAACCCATACTCGGCGGGGTGGCATTCTTTGTAGACAACCCGGGGGGCCCAATGGGATTAGGGAGAATTGTGGGGAAAAAAGTGAAGCGTGGGGCCCGGGAGTAACGTTGGCACCCGGCCCCGCGTCAACAAATTTCGGCACCATCCCGGGGGAAGGGAGAGCGTGGCTAAAATGTGGTGGGGGCCATCAAAGCCGCCCCCCAGCCAGAGCGCAAACAGCGGCCCGTGGCCGGGATGCCATTGCAGCCCGTCAAGGCTCCACCCCCTTGCTGGGGAAACTGTTTTCTCTTTGAATCCCTCCCGGTTCAGATGCTCTGCCCCCCCGCTATTTATGGGGCCCCCGCAGTCGTTCAGCGAGGCGATTGCAAAAGGACAAATGTATGCGGGCCAAAACCCTCCTAAAAATGCAGTGTGACCCTGCTTTCCTTTTCCTTTTGTTGGTTTTGCAGTCCCCCCCTTTTTTTCCCCAAAAGGGGGATTCTGCACCGTTCAGAGAAAATAATTTGGGTTGTGCGAAGGGGGGTTTTTTGGGAGTTTTCCAAACCCTAATTTATTTTCAAAAGGGAATACCAGCCTTTATAAAAATGTAGAACGAAGGGGGGCCGTCCTTGGTTTCGGGTTTTTTCCTAGGTGCACGGAGCGGGACGTCTGGAGCTGGGAAAATTTGGTAGGGCCAGTACTGTCCTTTAAGGCCCCTGGGGGGAATTTTGCTTCCCGGGCCCCGGCACACCAACCAAATTGGGGCAGGAAAACGCCGCTTTTTCCTCCACGTTGTCAAACTGCTGCCCTGCGCCCAAAGCCCCCATCCTCCTCTCCACCATCACCACCATCTCAGCCTCCACAAGTATTGGCTCCATCATACCCATGTGTAGGGCACTGCGGTGTCACGCAGTTCTGCACTGCTTGCCTCGGCGAACGAAGTCACACATTGGTGTATCTGCTCGCGTCATGCAGCAAGACAATCGATGTGTGGCTTTCTCCGTGCCAACTGCAAATCGGAACATGGTGAGGACAATATGGAGGAACATGTTGTCCGCGCTGCAACGAGGAGGGATGGTGCATTCGCCCTGCCTGGCGCCACGTGTTCAATTGGTTGTGAAAAGGTTCCTGAAGTCTTCCCACCGCTCTTCAGAACATTCTGAAAATGTGCCAGGAAACTGTGGCAGCACTTTATCATTCCTACAAAGCTAGGAACAACCTCCTTGAGTTGCAGCGGCAGAACAGCCTCCCCCAACAACTCTGATATGCGGATGTTTCCCACCCGCTGGATTCCAGGCCTGCACATGTTGGACCGACAGTTTGAAAGTGAATGGCCATTAACGTTTTTTGATGATCCAAGGCTACAGAAGTATCCCCTGTGTAACTTTGATGATCAGCTTGTGGCTGATCATGCGTGACCACCTGCCGTTTGTTGAGGCCATTCGAGGAGGCGAAGTTATTTGTCAGTCGCCAGGACTTCGAGGATGAATATCGTCATTCCACTGCTTCATGTACCTGGAACAGATGCTGAATAATCTGTCTGGGCAGGGGGACTGGTGACGTGGCGACTACATCTCGTGGCCACATGAGTCCGGTGAGGGACTGAATTGGAGGAGGAGGAGAAGGTGGACATTGGAGCAGAAGCATTGTCTGGGAAATGAGTGGATTTTCTACCCTGGTGACAAGAGAGGAGGAGCAGGAGCAGCTGGAGGAGGTGGTTGGAGATGAGGAAGATGAAGCAGTTGACCCCATGGCCACCGTGGCAGTATACAGTGGAAATGTAGGCAGTGTGCCCCCTCGGAGTCATTGTGCAGATGGCCCGCAGCATGTGATTTGCCTGGCTGTGACAGCCGAATTAGTTCCAGCATCCGGCAGAGGGATGACTCTGGCTCTCCTCCTATTGGACCCTCGCATAAGTCCAAAATGGGAGCCTTTTTCCCAGCTATGAAGGGTGGGAAGACAAACTCAAAATACTATAGGGGAAAATCCTTCCGTAATAGTTGGACCGCTGCCTATGAGTGGCTTCGTCCCTACTCCTGACAGGTCAGACCGGAGGGGTTCCTCTGCGATACTTACTACTGCCGCAAGCTGCTGGGGAAGGTGGGGGGGGGGGGGGTGGTGCAGTACCAGCTCCAGCAGTAGTACCTAAGTCTGGTGTCACTGTGGCAGCATCCTTCACCCGCCTAGTGAGGAAGGCAGGTCGCAGCAGCAGCAGGCAGGACCTGGAGCGTCCCTGAACCATTACAGGGTTGGTGGCCTACTTGGACAGCACTATGCACTCAGTTAGAGATCCGCTGGAACTACTGGGCAGCCAAAAGGGATGTGTGGCCGCTATATTGCCGAGTTGCAGTGGAGAAAGCTGTCCTGCCCGGCCAGTTGTTGGGTTAGCTATCAGAGCGGGTGTTCAGTGCGGCGGGGGCCATCAATTACCCCAAGGTAGAACCAGCTGTCCACGGGAATGTGGAACGATGTCCTTTTTGTCATGATTATCAGCTGAGATTTGCAGAATGAGATGCTGAAATTTTTTTACTTGCTGATGTTTCTGTGTGTCAGTCTATATTACTGAATCTTACAAAATGTTGCAAAAAAGTTGTCTGTATTCACTTATATAAAAAGTGTACTTTGTCACTAATCCACTACATTGCAGTACTTGTAGTAAGGAAGATATAGCCTCTTTCCACTTTGGTTATGTCTCCCTAAGGAGATACTGCCTGCTTATGATGTTTTTAATCTTGTTTGGCATTGTCAGAAAGTATAGAGGTCTTCCATTAATAAGTGTCTAAAATGGGGCCAAACAAGTTGATGGTCTTGAACTAGAGGTCTGGCAATATCATCACAACACCCGTAGGGTAGTTAATATTTAGCAAGTGGATATGTGTTCAGCAGGAAATGTTCACACAGTTCATTAGTGGAAACAACTTTGGAACATTTTATTTTTTACAGATTACTTCAAGTGTGTAATTAGCAAGAAATCATATCTTACTAATCTCAGCTCTCACTCAAGGCACGACCTTAGAACAAACGACAGGTAACTGCTGGGAAAACATGCAACTGCTCTTGTGTATGACTCAATATCAAGTTCCCCCTCCAGGCCTCATAGGGCCACATGTATGAAAAATTTCTCGGTCTTAAAACGCACTTTGTTTCCCTTATCAACCAATCAGAGCACCCCACTCATTTTTCCAGAGCTCTTTATTGAATTGAATGGGGCACGCTGATGGTTTGCTATGGGCAACAAAGTGAGGTTTAGGACCTAGACCATTTTCATACATGTGGCCCATAGTATCTGCTCTATTCAACTTTTTGTTACAATACTGCACCAGGACTCATCTGGCCACAGTAGCTGATTCTCTATGATTATTCATTCTCTCTCAAATTGAAATTCATGTCTCTTGTATCAAGAGGTTTTAACTGCTGTCTGTCAGTACGGCAAAACATTTCTCTTGCTACCCTATCTCAGCTCGGCCATTTATATATGTATCAAAGTGGGATCATCTCATGCTTCTCTTGTCTCATGGCCCAGGTCTGCAGTTTTGCTGGTATGTACTATGGTCTCTCTGAAACTTTTTATTAATTAAATTGACTATTGTAACCAAAAACACTTTGACTTATTGCCTGCCTCTGCAATGCCCCCAGGTAACTGTTCCATCACTCACAGGCACTATAGAATTGTAATGCACCACATATATATGCTTAGTGGGTGGTCTAGCGGAAAAGGCCATAAGGTCTGTAAATATAATGAATAAGGTAATTCACTTGCAACTCAAAAATAAGGTATGCTTGTTTTTTATTTACAAATGTATAGAAAGTCATATACTACAAAACCCTACTTATATTAAAATGTTTATGGTAGGTTAAAAATGTTCAAAAGTAAATTTAGCTGTTCCTGATAGGTATGTAGTTTCATGCAGTTGGTGGCATGCGAATTTTGTCACGACGTTTCGGCTGTTGTGCCTTTATAAAGTGACATCTGCAGCTTGGGGTAGAAAAGAGTCAGGGTAAAAGTAAGGTATGCTTTCGGGGATGGCCGGTAGGAGTAGGGAGAACAAAAACAGAGGCGCGTGTGTAAGTGGTGTTTTCCCCGGCAATCTGCATTTTAAAGTACTTTTGCAGTCTTACCCAGTGGTTTCCTATTTAGGAAGTAATCTCGGCACAGATTTTTTTGTTGCATATCCAACATACCCAGATTAATTTGCAATAGCATACTGACCTCTTTTTTTTAATTTACACAGTCTAGGTTCACCTGCAGCGTGGAACCATATTAGACACATGACAGTCCTTTAGAATATTTAGACTACAACATTTTAAATATTAGAAATTAGAGCCTGTCTATCACATTATCTATAGGAGTTAGTTTTATACTCTTGACCAAGTTTCTTTGTTTTTATCTTTCAGGCTTTTTGAGTTTTTTTTCTTCTTTTATTAGTCTTTTAGGTTTTTACTGCTTCATTACTTCTTCCCTGTTTTAGAAGTTTAAATGCTTGTTTTTGTTATTTGTTGCCTCCTTTACATTTTAATATGCAAAGTAGAAGATTAAATGAAAGTTCAAGCAATGAATATGTATTTTCCATGATGCTAAAACATATAAAATGTGTTATCATAATATCTAGAGATGGGCGAATTTCTCAAAAATTCGATTCGGTCAATTCGCTGAATTTTCCGACAAAATTAGTTTTGGTCCGAATTACTTCGGCATGAATCGCGTTAAAAAACAGCTATTTCCAGGCTGCACAGAGCCTGCAGGTTGCTGTAGAACATTGTCCCAATGCTTAAATATGCAGGGGGGTTTGGGTTTTGGTCTTCATACAATGTTGTGTTTTAGTATGACACGCACATGACTGCCGCCGCTCTTAGAATTGCTTCACTATAAAATTCCCTGGGCACTTAAGAGGGCAAAACTGACCAAAAAACTCAAGCAGGAATGCAGCCTGATAAAGTCATGCAAGCGAAAGCTGGAAAAAAAAAAGCTGAGAGCTCAGGTGGCAACATTAGTGACAGAGTGTGGAGGTGACGGCGGCAGCCACAGCAGCATGAGGTCAGACAGTGGCACAATGACATTCTGGAGGTGGAAAAACAGGACTAGGCCACAGAGTGGCACAATGACACAGTGTGGAGGGCACGGCAGCAGCCACAACAGCAGCATGAGATCAGATAGTGGCACAATGACATTCTGGAGGTAGTAAAAACTGGAGTAGGCCACAGAGTGGCACAATGACACAGTGTGGAGTCAAAGGCAGCAGCAGCAAAGGGGTCAGGCAGTGGCACAATGACATTCTGGAGGTGGAAAAAACAGGAGTAGGCCACAGAGTGGCACAATGACACAGTGTGGAGGGCACGGCAGCAGCCACAACAGCAGCATGAGATCAGAGAGTGGCACAATGACATTCTGGAGGTGGCAAAAACAGGAGTAGGCCACAGAGTGGCACAATGACACAGTGTGTAGGTCACGACAGCAGCAACAACAGCAGCATGAGGTCAGATAGTGGCACAATGACATTCTGGAGGTGACAAAACAGTAGTAGGCCACAGAGTGGCACAATGACAGAGAGTGGAGGTCATAGCAGCAGCAGCATGAGGTCAGACAGTGGCACAATGACACAGTGTGGAGGGCACAGCAGCAACAGCATGAGGTCAGGGAGTGGCACAATGACACAGTGTGGAGGGCACGGGAGCAGCAGAATGAGGTCAGACAGTGGCACAATGACACAGTGTGGAGGGCACAGCAGCAGCAGCATGAGGTCAGGCAGTGGCACAATGACATTCTGGAGGTGGAAAAAACTGGAGTAGGCCAAAGAGTGGCACAATAACACAGTGTGGAGGTCACGGCAGCAGCAGCATGAGCTGTGGCAGTGGCACAATGACATTCTGGAGGTGGAAAAAAAAAAGGGGTAGGCCACAGAGTGGGACAATGACACAGTGTGGAGGGCACGGCAGCAGCCAAAAAAAGCAGCATGAGATCAGAGAGTGGCACAATGACATTCTGGAGGGGGGCAAAAACAGGGTAGGCCACGAGTGGCACAATTACACAGTGTGTAGGTCAGACAGCAGCCACAACAGCAAACATGAGGTTTAGATAGTGGCACAATGACATTCTGGAGGTGACAAAACAGTAGTAGGCCACAGAGTGGCACAATGACAGAGTGGAGGTCATAGCAGCAGCAGCATGAGGTCAGAGAGTGGCACAATGACACAGTGTGGAAGTGTGGAGGGCACAGCAGCAGCAGCATGAGGTCAGGCAGTTGCACAATGACACAGTGTGGAGGGCACGGCAGCAGCAGCATGAGGTCAGACAGTGGCACAATGACAGTGTGGAGGGCACGGCAGCAGCAGCATGAGGTCAGGCAGTGGCACAATGATATTCTGGAGGTGGCAAAAGAGTAGTAGGCCACAGAGTGGCACAATGACACAGTGTGGAGGGCAGGGCCCAGCGCGCATGGGTCAGACAGTGGAACCCAAGGACCCCCCCTTTTTCACTGGTGAAAGCCCCTTAAAAGGTTCAGGCGGTGGCAAATGAGAGAGGTGGGGGTGGTTCCCAATACGAGCCCCCTTGGTAAAGAGGTTGGTGGGCCCGGGGGAAAACTGGCGGAAAGATGTGGGGATCAGGTGGGGGGGGGGGGGGCTTCGGGAATTAGTGGCTAAAGGCATTTTAGTTTAAAACCCAGGCTCATTTCTCCATTTTTGGGTGGGATCAGGGCTGATGTAGCCCTGAGGGCCAAAGCTTTGGTGTGTGGTATCCTGGCCGACCCCGTGTTTCTTTTGACAAAGGTAGTCTTCCCTTTTTTCCCTTGGGAAACAAGCGGGTTCTCCTTGGGGTGGGGATGGCCCCCGCCGACTGAACCCCCCACCCCCCCCCCCTCTTGTTTTTTTGCCCCCATTTAGGGCCCGGGGGAAAGCTTCCCCAACTCCCAAACCCGGCCCCAAGTTGCGGCCCACTACCCCATTTGGCCTTCCCAGTGCCCAAACCCGGGCCTTTTCTAACGGGGGTGGCAGAGGGGCCATCGGGGACCAAAGAGATATGGAAAAAGAGAAACAATTTCTCTTCTGCAGGGGTTTGGGGAAAACCTTGATGGCTGAAAAATTGGATGTGTGTACTGGGCGGCTGTGCTGCTGCTGTTGCTGCACCCGGTTTTGGATGGCCCAAACCTTTATTTTAAACCCAAACGTTTCTCCCAGGCCCCCGGTTTGGGTGGTGCTGTGTTGACGCAGGCTTTGGCCCCAAACGTTAGTCCCAGGGCCCCAACCCCTTAACTTTCTGCCCCACAGTTTTCTACATTTTACCCATATTGGGCCCCTCTGGTGTCTTAGCAAAGAACTGCCACACGGCGAGGGGGTTGATTTTCCCGCCAAAGTCCCGCACTGTGTGATACTACCCCCGCTCCCCTGGGCTAACCCCCTGTGCCGTTACTTTTTTGGGGGAAACCTCCCCGAAGGGGGTTTTTCTCCCCCGGGGCCGTTTGGCCCCTCCTGCCCTCACATTGTTTCCCCCCCCCAATGCGGGAACTCACGGCCACCCCAACCCCCCCACCTTACAGGCGGGCCCCCCCTTGCCTGACAAAAGCAAAAGCTGACCCCTCTTTTTAAAAGACGATGTTAAAAACCCCCCTTGGGGGGGGGTTTTCACCCCGGTCCAAGTGCGGTTGGTTCTCATCATGATTTGTGTTTCATCGTAAATTTTTTCCCCCCCCCCCCTTCCCCCCCCCCCATCACCGGTTTTGGGTTTAGGCAGAGGCTCCCCCCCCCTCAAAAATGACCTCCCATGCCACTTCCACATCTATACTTTGCCCCCTTACTGCAAGAACCCAGGGGATTTTTGGCCCCCCCAATTTTTCGCTGCCAAGTAGCTGTGACTGCCCCTTTCCCATCCTTGCTGTATAGTGGCACTGAGCCCAGACCCTAAGTAGATCTTTTGGATGGGGGGAACCGGTTTGGGTGGAGGGCGGGTTGGGGGGGGTTAAAGGGTTTGTGACCCCCCTCCGGGAAATCCCAACTAAGGGTTGTGTCTAACGGTTCCCCACCGATTTCCTTGGCTGGGGTTGCCCCAGATGTCATCTGGGGGATGTGGATGACCTAGTCAACCAATCAAGAAACCATTGAGTTGTGAACAACCCCACG
>JAODAL010049974.1:0-27778 GCA_025379985.1 Phyllomedusa bahiana | reverse complement strand
TCTTGGGGTCCACCAGTGCAGTTAATTCTTAGTCCACCAGTGGAGTTGATCCTTCGGGCCCACCAATGTAGTCGATTCTTGGGCCACCAGTTGAGTTGATTATTGGGCGCACCAGTGGAGTTGATTCTAGTGGAGTTGATTCCTGAGGTCCACCAGTAGAGTTAATTCTTGTGCCAGTAGTTGAGTTGATTATTGGGGCCACCAGTGGAGTTAATTCTTGGGCGCACCAGTGGAGTTGATTCTTAGGGTCCACCAGTACAGTAGAGTTGATTCTACGGGAGTTGATTCTTGGACCACCAGTTGAGTTGATTATTGAGGCCCACCCTACGGCTCCTGTACATGACTCTTGCCTCTCTTTCTCTGCCTTTCCGCCTAACCCCAGGCCTTCTATGCCCAGTGGCTCATCGGGGACTTTCCCTGCTCCCATGTGGGCCAGTACTAGCCTACTGCAGACTTGTAGGCTTTACAATGCTCCATGGGAAACACATTTTTAATATTCAATCTATGATGTGACCTCTTGGAAGCAACGTTCCTCAAAGTCACATCCGACTCATTAAAGAGCCTTGAAACAGGACTATGGATGGTTCTTGTGGGAAGACCTGAAAAGAGAAAACATCTACGAGGTTAGGTACCCTAAGTAATATTATTATTATTATTATTATTATTATTATTATTATTATTATTATTAATAACATAATTATATAAAATGATTCTAAGTAAAAGGGTATGATTATATGGGGTGGACTTTCCACCGAACATGAACAGAAGAAAATCTGCAGCTTTTTTGGAAATCAGTGCTAATTGGTGCGGTTTTTGTCATGGATTTATCAAGGGTTTTACTGTGGATTTCTCTATGTTGACTTCAATAGGAGCAAGCACAATCTGCACTAAAATCCACAGGACACTTTTATGTGTGGATTTTAGTGCAGACTCAGCCTCCATCCACTGAAATCAATATAGAAAAATCAGTAAAATTCACTATAAATCAACTGCAAATTCACACCAACTAGTGCAAACTTTTAGCCAAAGATGTTAATATTTTATGATGTGGTTGCTCTGCAGAAAATCCAACTGTGTGAACATGTCCCAAAGTTTAGAATCATTCAAAAAAATTTTCTTTGAATATTCAATATTCATTCAATCTCTGGTGCCACCTTTTGGAATTAGCGTCCCTTACAGTCCCATAAAGAGCCTTGAAAGAAGACTAGGAATGGCTGCCTAAAATTATTCTAAGCTTTAACATGTGTTTACACAGGGTGGATTTTTCACATAACAGAATGAAATTTGCTTTGAAATATCTGCACCAACTAGTGAGGATTTATAGTGAATTTCCTGATTTTCCTATATAGACTTTAGTGAAAGTAGGCAAAATCTGCACTAAAATCCACAAATAAACCTTACCTATGGACTTTTTAGGTGTATGAAGGATGATTGGGCAGGTGACAGGGCTCGCTCTTCACAGAGCTTGCTCTTCACAGCCAGCTTCAGGTTCTCACTTCCTGTTCAGGCAGTGCAGGTTCTACAGCTTCAGGCTCCCACTTATTGTTCAGGCTGTGGGCGGTTCTACAGCTTCATGCTCCCACTTATTGTTCAGGCTGTGGGCGGTTCTACAGCTTCAGGCTCCCACTTCATGTTCAGGTTGCGTTGGGCTCTATAGCTTCAGGCTCACACTTCCTGTTCAGGGTGTGGGCGGTTCTACAGTTTCAGGCTCCTACTTCCTGTGTAGGCTGTGGGTGGTTCTACAGCTTTAGGCTTCCACTTCCTGTTTACGCTTTGTTCGGTTCTACAGCTTGAGGCTCTCACTTGCTGTTCAGGCTGTTGGAGCATCAGGCTCTCACATTCTGTTCAGGCTGTGGGCGGTTCTACAGCTTCAGGCTCACAATTCCTGTTCAGGCTGTGGTTGGTTCTACAGCTTTAGGCTTCCACTTCCTGTTGAGGGTGTGTTGGGTTCTACAGCTTGAGGCTCCCACTTCCTGTTCAGCCTGTGGGAGCGTCAATTTCTCACATCCTGTTAAGGCTATAGGTGGTTCTACAGCTTCAGGTTCACACTTCCTGTTCAGGCTATGGGTGGTTCTACAGCTTTAGTCTTCCAATCCTGTTCAGGCTGTGTTGGGTTCTACAGCTTCAGACTCCCACTTCCTGTTCAGGTTGTGGATGGTTTCACAGCTTCATGCTCTCTCTTCCTGTTCAGGCTGTGTTTGGTCCTACATCTTCAGACTCCCACTTCTTGTCTAGGATGTGGGCAGGTCTACAGCAGTTCCTATTCCTAGCTGAGCATGTTAGAGGGACATTGGTGATGAAGAGCTTTTAGTAACAGGGCAGAATGCTACAGATCTCTAAGGGGTTAAAGTTTGTCAGTAAGAAAGATGAACAAGCTCCTGTGCTGCTGATAAGACACAGCAGGGAGTGAGTTCACCAGCCCAACCAGAGGTGGTCACAAGCTTAGGAAACCTTCTGTACACAAGCAGGAGATAAGAACTGCTCTAATACTGAAAGGAAGCAAAATCAGAACAGCAATGTATTTGGTAATTGGCTTTTAATATGTAGGCAAAGGGAAATAAAGCCTGGCATTGTGGTTAGAGTTCCCCTTTAAATTAGTATGACCAAAGCCCAAAGATACTGGAAGCTTTTACTTTAGTCTTTATGTATTTCCTTACCAAGGGATTGGAAGGAAATAAAAACTGTTCTAATAGTGAAAGGAAGCAAAATCAGAACAGCAATGTATT
The DNA here is from genome assembly GCA_025379985.1 of Phyllomedusa bahiana. NCBI lineage: Eukaryota > Metazoa > Chordata > Amphibia > Anura > Hylidae > Phyllomedusa > Phyllomedusa bahiana. The sequence continues at coordinate 25,052 of JAODAL010049974.1, read as the reverse complement.
TGGTAATTGGCTTTTAATATGTAGGCAAAGGGAAATAAAGCCTGGCATTGTGGTTAGAGTTCCCCTTTAAATTAGTGTGACCAAAGATACTGGAAGCTTTTCCTTTAGTCTTTATGTATTTCCTTACCAAGGGATTGGAAGGAAATAAAAACTGTTCTAATAGTGAAAGGAAGCAAAATCAGAACAGCAATGTATTCGGTAATTGGCTTTAAATATGTAGGCAAAGGGAAATAAAGACTATGAATGTGGTTGGAGTTCCCCTTTAAAGTAGTGTGACCAAAGCCCAAAGATACTGGAAGCTTTTCCTTTAGTCTTTATGTATTTCCTTACCAAGGGATTGGAAGGAAATAAAAACTGTTCTAATAGTGAAAGGAAGCAAAATCAGAACAGCAATGTATTTGGTAATTGGCTTTTAATATGTAGGTAAAGGGAAATAAAGACTATCAATGTGGTTGGAGTTCCCCTTTAAATTAGTGTGACCAAAGCCCAAAGATACTGGAAGCTTTTCCTTTAGTCTTTATGTATTTCCTTACCAAGGGATTGGAAGGAAATGATAGAATTTGAAGCTGTAAAAGTGATGGATGACGTCGAGAGCAGAAGTGGATTCCTCCTATCCCATTTCTCTCTGCTGCGAGGTCTTGATTCGTCACGGCCGGTTACTTCCACCATCTGCAATGATCTTCTCGGGCCTGGACTTCACATTTATAATCATTAGGCTACAGTTTCCTGCATGGTCTGAAGGCCACTACGATAGCCAAGGTGCTTCCTGAGTCCTGACTCCGCAGCTGTGAATCAGGGAGGAGGTGAAGGCTTTGGCTTCTCTATTGAGATGATGATTGAGGGTTTGGGAGGTTTTTTTCGAGACCAAATAATTCAGGAGCAAAAACAAACACGTCCCACATCTTGGAAAGTTTCCTCGTCAGAAATATGGGGTCTCGTCAATGAAATGAAGAAAGCCCTTGAGTATGTCTGATTTTGGATACGTTTTGGCCGCCAGCCGTCCATAGTCTTCGGGGATATGGTCCATTTCAAGGAAATCTTTAGACATTTTTGTCTTGAAAAAAGTTAAATGAACAAACTGTTCAAAGTTTCCATCTCTTCATGGATATAATCAAGTACTCATTGTATAGGCAGCATTGAATTAAGGGGTTTGGCCGAGGTTGGTCCACCCCAGATGCCATCAAAGTTATATAAGGAGCATATGGAGATGTGCATCACTCAGTGTCAGACTCTGTGCCGGGGGCCCACCAGTGGAGATGGTTCTTGGCGCTCACCAGGGGAGTTGATCCATGGGTCCCACCATTGGAAATGATTATTGACAAATCTGTCCAGAAACCGGTATGACAAAGACATCTTCGAGCGTCCATGTTGATGCCTGCTCATATTGGCCCTTTAAAGGGCAACCATAATGTTGATGTGGCCTGACATCCCTGCCCAGAAACCAGTAGGACAGGGACAACTAAAGGGAACCATAATGCTTATGTGGCCCTCAGTGGATAGGAGTTTGACATCCTTGCCCAGAAACCAGTAGTACAGCAACAACTATGGGCAACCATAATGCTGGTAGGGGCCCTCGGTGGAAATGAGTTTGACACTCCTGCCCAGAAACCAGCAGTACAGCAACAACTATGAGCAACCAACATACTGATGTGGTCCTCGGTGGAAATGAGTGTGAGACCCCTGTCCAGAAAGCAGTAGGACAGGGACAACTATGGGGAACCATAATGCTGGTGGGGCCCTCACTGGAAATTATTTTGACATCCCTGCCCAGAAACCAGTAGGACAGGGACAACTATGGGCAACCATAATGCTGATGTGGCCTTCTGGGGAAATGAGTCTGACACCCCTGCCCAGACACCAGTAGGACAGAAACAACTATGGGCAACCATAATGCTGGTGGGGCCCTCAGTGGAAATTAGTTTGACACCTCTGCCCAGAAACCAGTAGGACAAGGACAATTATGGACAACCATAATGCTGGTGGGGCCCTCAGTGGAAATTAGTTTGACACTCCTGCCCAGAAACCAGTGGGACAGGGAAAACTATGGGCAACCATAAAGTTGGTGGGGCCCTCAGTGGAAATGAGTTTGACAGCCCTGCCCAGAAACTGGTATGAGAGGGACAATTATGGGCAACCATAATGCTGGTGGCGCCCTCAGTGGAAATAAGTTTGACATACCTGCCCAGAAACTGGAAGAACAGGAACAACACCGGGCTTCCATGTCGATACCTATTTCTAATGACTCTTTGAATGAGACCATAATGCTGATGTTGTCCTTGATGGAAATGAGTTTGAGACCTCTGCCTAGAATCCAGTATGACAGGGACAACTACTAGTTTACATATTGATGCCTATTTATATTGGCCCTTTTAGGGCATCCCCAAAAGTTGATGTGGTTTTGGGGAAGGATTTGACCCAATTCCGAAACGTGGCGGGAACTTGGGGGAAAAATTTTCTGTGTGGAAAGGGGTTTTTTCATGCCTCCCAGAACTGGAAAAGGGGGCCTTGGGGGTAAATCAAATTATTTTTTAAGGGGTTCTTTAAGTGCAACCATAATTTTTTATAGGCCCCCCATTGAAATGAGTTTGGACTCCCCCCCAGAAATGGGATACAAGGACATACTACTAGTTTCCATATTGATTTCCTATTAATATTGGCCCTTTTGAGGGAACCTAATGTTGATGTGGTCTTTGGTGGAAAGGAGTTTGACACCAATGTCCAGAAAACGGTAGGACAGGGACAGCTATGGGAAACCATAATGCTGATGTGGAAAGGAGTTTGACATGCCTGCCCAGACACTGGAAGGGCAGAGACAACATTGGGCATCCATATCAATACTTATTTCTAATGGTTCTTTAAGTGCAACCATAATTTTGATAGGGGCCCTCAGAAAATGAAGAGTTTGGCAACTCCCTTTTCCCAGAAACTGGTATAACAAGGACATCTTCTAGTTTCCATATTGATGCCTATTAATATTGGCCCTTTTAGAGCAACCATAATGTTGATGTGGTCCTTGGTAAAAATGACTTTGACACCCCTGCCCAGAAACCAGTAGGACAGGGACAACTATGGGCAACCATAATGCTGGTAGGGCCCTCAGTGGAAATGAGTTTGACATACCTGTCCAGAAACTGGTAAGACAGAGACAACATTGGGCTTCCATATCGATACCTTTTTGTAATGTCTCTTTAAATGCAACCGTAATGCTGATAAGGCCCTCAGTGGAGAGGAGTTTGACACCCCTGCCCAGAAACCAGTAGGACAGGGACAACTATGGGCAACCATAATGCTGATGTGGCCCTTGGTGGAAATGCCCAGAAACCGGTATGACAAGGACATCTGCTAGTTTCCATATTGATGCCTATTTATATTGGCCCTTTTAGAGTAACCATAATGTTGATGTGGTCCTTGGTGGAAAGAAGTCTGACACCCCTGCCCAGAAACCAGTAGGACAGGTACCACTATCAATGATGGTGTGGCCCTCAATGGAAATGAGTTAGACACCCCTGCCCAGAAACCGGTAGGACAGGGACAACAATTGGCAACCATAATGCTGATGTGGCCCTCAGCGGAAATGAGTTTGACATTCCTGGCCAGAAACTGGTAGGACAGAGACAACATTGGGCTTCCATATCGATATCTATTTCTAATGGCTCTTTAAATGCAACCATAATGCTGATAAGGCCCTGAGTGGAAATGAGTTTGACACCCCTGTCTAGAAACTGGTATGACAGATACAACTACTAGCTTCCATATATTTGCCTATTATATTGGTCCTTTTAGAGCAACCATAATGTTGATGTGGCACTTGGTGGAAAGGAGTCTGAAACCCCTGTCCAGAAACCAGTAGGACAGGGACAACTATGGGGAACCATAATGTTCATGTGGCCCTTGGTGGAAAGAAGTTTGACCCCCCTGCCGAGAAACCAGTAGGACAGGGACAAACAAATGGGGAGCCATAATGCTGATGTGGCCCTCGGTCAAATGAGTTTGACACCATGCCAGAAACCTGTAGGACAGGACAACTATTGGGCAACCATTAATTTTGCATGTGTGGCCCTCAGTGGAAATGAGTTTGACACCCCTGCAGAAACGTAACAGATAAGACAGGGCCCATACTATGGGGCAACCATAATGCTGATGTGGCCCTCGGTCAAAATGAGTTGACACCACTGCCCAGAAACCAGTAGGACAGGGACAACTATGGGGAACCATAATGTTCATGTGGCTCTCATTGGAAAAGAGTTTGACATTCCTGGCCAGAAACCAGTAGGACAGGGACAACTATATTAAACCATAATGTTCATGTGGCCCTTGGTGGAAAGAAGTTTGACACCCCTGTCCAGAAACCAGTAGGACAGGGACAACTATGGGGAGCCATAATGCTGATGTGGCCCTCGGTCAAAATGAGTTTGACACCACTGCCCAGAAACCAGTAGGACAGGGACAACTATGGGCAACCATAATGCTTGATGTGCCCTCAGTGGAAATGAGTTTGACACCACTGTCCAGAAACCAGTAGGACAGGGACAACTATGGGCAACCATAATGCTGATGTGGCCCTCGGTCAAAATGAGTTTGACACCACTGCCCAGAAACCAGTAGGACAGGGACAACTATGGGCAACCATAATGCTGATGTGGCCCTCAGTGGAAAGGAGTTTGACACCACTGCCCAGAAACCGGTAGGACAGGGACAACTATGGGCAACCATAATGCTGATGTGGCCCTCAGTGGAAAGAAGTTTGACACCACTGCCCAGAAACCGGTAGGACAGGGACAACTATGGGCAACCATAATACTCATGTGGCTCTCAGTGGAAAGGAGTTTGACACCTCTGTCCAGTAACTGGTAGGAAAGAGACAACACCAAGCTTCCATATCCATACCTATTTCTAATGGCTCTTTGAATACAACCATAATGCTGATGTGGCCCTCGGTGAAAATGAGTTTGACATCCCTGCCCAGAAAACAGAAGGACAGGGACAACCATAGGCTTCCATATTGATACTTTATGGCCTTCTAATGACCCAGCTACTTTTTGCTCTCGGCAGGTTGATATCGTACGGAGCGTCTCAGTACTGTCTTATTATGCCAGTCACTAGACCCAACAGGGAAGGCTCTGTCCTCATATTTAGTTTTCCCGGGCGGAGAAACTTTGTTGTATATTATATGATCTGATGTCTCTGCATATATTACCGCCATGCCGACACCGCGACATAATAAGTCATATTGTAAGTTGGATTGTTTTGATAACTTCATCCACATCTTCAAGGAATCTTTGTTCTGTACCGACGTTGCCGAGGAGCTGGAGGATAAGTGAACCTGACAGATGTTTTTTCTCTCGTATTCCCTCCCTGCATTAATCAGGATACTGAATTAAACAGTTTCAAACCGAGATGATTTATTCAGCAGGCTATGAGGATCCCTCCAGTCTCCTTCCCGGTGGGGTGCTCCCCTTCACCCACCGCCACCTGCGCTTCTTTCATCTGGATTGCTAATACTGTCCAGAGTCTCATGTGTTCTCGTCATATCAGAGGACCATGGCACAGGAGGACGCAGGAGGCCCTCAGCCATCGGAGTCCAGTCACCTCTCTGTGATGCCTCGCTCATACTGCGCCTCATTACTCCCCGCCATACGTTACTCTACGAGCAGATCCGTGACCTTGGAGGAGGCAACACAATTCAATTTGTGGATATAGAACCTGGAAATTTGTAAAAATAAAAAAAGTTTGCTTTGAATAAATTATCTGCAATTGGAGGGGACATATAAATATGCTCATCACACCTTCAACTTCCAAATTTTTTTTGGGACTACTTACCGGGTAAGTCAAAGCCGGACACATAGCTCCAATGGCACAAATCACAAGAGAACTACGACTAAAGCCGGTTACATAGTTGCATTGTTATAAAGTTTTATAGTAACATAGTTACATAGTTAGTATGGTTCAAAAAAGACATATGTCCATCAAGTTTAACCAAGGGTGGGTGAAGAAAGGGGGACAGGGAATTTTGAAGACTTTGGAACCCAAAAGGAACATCTCATTCCTGATCCCGAAGTTGCCATCAGACTGGATCCAGGTCTTTTGTTTAGTAGTAAGTGGTGATCTCAGCCTTTCTTGAAGTCTTTACCTGTTCCTGCTGAGGCCAGCGCCTAAGGCGGCAAATGCACAGATTACATAGTTACATAGTCAATATGGTTGAAAAAGGACATATGTCCATCAAGTTCAACCAAGGTGATACTTGGGGTTCACCAGTGCAGTTGATTCTTGGGGTCCACCAGTGGAGTTGGTACTTGGGACCCTCCAGTGGAGCTGATTCTTGGGGTCCACCAGTGGAGTTGATTCTTGGGGTCCACCAGTGGAGTTGATTCTTGGAGCCCACCAGTGAAGTTGGTGATTGGGACCCACCAGTGGAGCTGATTCTTGGGGTCCACCAGTGGAGTTGATTCTTGTGGCCCAACAGTGCATTTGATACTTGGAGCCCCCCAGTGAAGTTGGTGATTGGGACCCACCAGTGGAGCTGATTCTCAGGGTCCACCAGTGGAGTTGATTCTTGGGCCAATCAGTAGAGATGATTCTTGGGGTCCACCAATGGAGTTGATTCTTGGTGCCCACCAGTGGAGTTGATTCTTGGGGCCCACCAGTGGAGTTGATTCTTGAGGCCACCAGTGGAGTTGATTCTTGGGCCACAGTGGGTTGATTCTTGGGGCCACCAGTGGAGTTGATTCTTGAGGCCCATGGAGTGATTCTTGGGGCCACCAGTGGAGTTGATTCTTGAGGCCCCCAATGGAGTTGATTCTTGGGGCCCACCAGTGTAATTGATTCTTGGTGCCCACCAGTGGAATTGATTCTCGGGGCCACCAGTGGAGTTGATTCTTGGGGCCCACAAGTGGAGTTGATTCTTGGGGCCCACCAGTGGAGTTGATTCTTGGAGCCCACCAGTGGAATTAATTCTGAGGCCCACCAGTGGAGTTGATTCTTGGGGCCCACCAGTGGAGTTGATTCTTGGGGCCCATCAGTGGAGTTGATTCTTGGGGCCACCAGTGGAGTTGATTCTTGTGACCACCAGTGGAGTTTATTCTTGGGGACCACCAGTAGAGTTGATTCATGAGGCCCACCAAAGGAGTTGATTCTTGGGGCCCACAAGTGGAGTTGATTCTTGGAGCCCACCAGTGGAGTTGATTCTTGGGGTCCACCAGTGGAGGTGGTTTTGGGGCCCAACCTACAGCCACTGCACACACTGTCTCTGTTTTCCTGCCTTTCTCCCTGATAAGCCCCCCCAGGCTTCCTTGTCCAAGGATCCCACCATGCTCAGGGGCCACAGAGGGTTTCCCCTGCTCTCCTGTGGGCCAGTCTGAGCCTGCACACTGCTCAATCATGTCACAAAACCACTGAGTAAAGAGGGGACAAATTCTTTCCCCCCTTATCTTCTCTCACCATCAAGTAATTTTATTGTATTGTTTTCAGGAAATTCCGTGCCCGTCCATCTGCCGAGAGCCCGTGTCAAAGTGCGGCCGCTTCCTACAGCTTGTGTTTGGATACAGTGGCCACCGAGTTCCTGTAATTTTCCTCTTCTGTCAGGATTCCTGCTGGAAAAGTTTCAAATGTTTTGAGAAAGCAGCAAAACAAGTCATGAAATGTTCTGTTTGGCAAATGTTCTGAACAAATATCCCCTTTGTCCCATCAGCTGCTTAATTACTCTGGAAGTTTCTAAAAATATTTCTTGCCTCTATAGAGGGACGGTCATCGGGATTACGGTAAATGAGAATTTGACTTTCACGTTCTATTCTCGTGGCCAAGTTACAACAAAGTCACAGATGTAGAAAGTTAACGTCTGGTTGTTTTCCAAACTGATCTGATTGAAGGGTTGCTTTTTGCCACAATCTAATGTTGACGTGGGATCCTCCAAAATGGGTATTTAATCACTTTTCTAAATATATGTGATTAAAAAAAAAGTGTAGCCTGTGAGAGCTGCAGCCTTGCTTAGTCCCCCTTAGTTTCCTGACTTTACATTAACTACGACCAGGAGCTGGTCTGGCCAGGCTGGCGTTGTTTGCACTTCTTATCTGATGGCCGGGCCCATGAACTAGCTTTGAAGGGAGGGGGAAAGCAGTGCAGTGCTACTGAGCATGTGCACTAACTGTTTCTGTGTCAGAGCCTGCGTCTGCTGTGTAGAGAATCTGCTGGTTGTAATGTAGTTATCTGAGTAAACATGCAGTCAGCTCCCTGCTCAGCCCTCTTCCCTCCCCGCTGCAGCAGTTCTCGAATGATGCCTGCTCAGATCTTATCTTTTCTCCTGAGCAGATAAGGGGGAGAACACAAAACCCGTAGAGCTTGTGCACAATACACTTATCCTCTATGGTTTAGCCAAGCAACATGTTTGCTCAACTACAGAGACTGAATATCAGCCTCGGGAGCCTGCATGGGAGGTGGAGCGATGATATCACAGAGGAGGTACTTATTTTTTTAAACACAGGAACACAATGCCCCTTTTTTCAAGACTTTAGAGGAGAGCGTCAGCTTGTTAGGTGAGGAAATTACTTCTTGGCAAAACCCCTTTAACAGCATTAAGGGCCCCTGAGCAGAACAGTGAACTGGACCTTGCCCAAACACATGACATTGCGTCACGGCATGGCTCCTTTGGATAAGTAGACAGGTCCCCCATTAGGCAGATAGGTAAGCCACTAGATAGGTAGGGCTACTGGTAGGCAAGGCCCCAGGTATTGTAGTTAGGTAGGCAGGGCTCCAGGTAGGCAGGTCCCTCATTAGGCATATTGGTAAGCCATCAGTAGATAGATAAGGCTACTGATAGGCAAGACCCCAGGTACTGTAGGTCGACAGGCAAGGTACCAGGTAGGCAGGTCCCCGATTAGACAGATTAGTAAGCCACCAGTAGATAGATAAGGCTACTGATAGGCAAGACCCCAGTTACTGTAGGTCGATAGGCAATGTACCAGGTAGGCATGACCCCCATTAGCCACATTGGAAAGCAACTAGTAGATAGGTAGAGCTACTGATAGGCAAGACCCCAGGTACTCTAGGTAGGTAGGTAGGCAAGGCTCCAGGTAGGCATGTCCCCCATTAGCCAGATTGGTAAGCAACTAGTAGATAGGTAGAGCTACTGATAGGCAAGACCCCAGGTACTGTAGGAAGGTAGGCAAGACCCCCGGTAGGCAGGTCCCCCATTAGGCAGATTGGTAAGCCACTAATAGATAGGTAGGTCTTCTTATAGGCTAGTCTGTGGTTACTTTAGGTGTGAAAGGCAAGACAGCAGGTGGATAGGTAGGTATACAGGGCCTCACATAAGTATGAGTCTCTATAAGGAGGTAGGGCTACTGATAGGTAAGGTCCTAGGTTAGTAGGTAGGCATGCAGGGCCCCACATACATGGGGCCTAGGTGTCCTAAGTGCCCAATAGTGTTCCCATCAATTGAAATAGAAAATAATAAAACTTACCTCCTAAAGCAGCCTACAATCTCCAAGACTAACTGGCAGGTCAGGGAGCCGATGGCATCCTGAGGATGCGCAAACAGTAAAATAAGAGTTCCGACCTTCACTGGTGGGCCCCAAGAATCAATACTAATGATGGGAACCAAAAATCAACTCTACTGTTGGGCCCCAAGAATCAACTCCACTGGTGGTATACACAAGCAGGAGATAAGAACTGCTCTAACTCTGAAAGGAAGCAAAATCAGAACAGCAATGTGTTTAGTAATAGTCTTTATTTACCTTTGCCTACATCTTTAAGGCTAATCAATCCACAGTCTGACTTACACTTCCTGGTCAGGCTTGTGGGTGGTTCTGCAGCTTCAGACCCACTTCCTGTTCAGACTGTGTCCAGTTCTTCAGCTTCAGGCTCACACTTCCTGTTCAGGCTGTGGGCGAGTCTACAGATTAGGCTCCCACTTCCTGGACAGGCTGTGGGTGGTTTTACAGAAGTAACTGACATTTCAGCTCTGCTATTCCTCGCTGAGCCTATTAGAGGGACATTGGTGATGGAGGTGGTGTAAACAGCAGGACAGAGGACTATAGAGCTTTAAAGGGTTAAGGTTTGTCACTAAGAAACCTACACAAGCTCCTGTTCTGCTGATAAGACACAGCAGGGAGTGACTTCACCATTCTGACCACTGCTAGAGCAGAGAAGTGGTCAGTAACCTGGGGAGGCTTGTATACACAAGCAGGAGATAAGAACTGCTCTAACTCTGAAAGGAAGCAAAATCAGAACAGCAATGTGTTTAGTAATAGTCTTTATTTACCTTTGCCTACATCTTTAAGGCTAATCAATCCACAGTCTGACTTACACTTCCTGGTCAGGCTTGTGGGTTGGTTCTGCAGCTTCAGACCCACTTCCTGTTCAGGCTGTGTCCAGTTCTTCAGCTTCAGGCTCACACTTCCTGTTCAGGCTGTGGGCGAGTCTACAGATTAAGGCTCCCACTTCCTGGTCAGGCTGTGGGGGGTTCTACAGCTTCAGACTCACACTTCTTGTTCAATGAGATGGAAATACCTCTTTTAATGTCATGGTCATCATTTTCAGTTGCAATCATCTTGTTTTCAGAACGTAAACTTAAAAAAAATTGGTTATTTTCATGGAATAGTAAAAAAAAACGAATGACCATCTCTGCTTTGCCTGAAGAAGGAAACCGAAATAAAAATTCACCGGTTGTAAAAGTCCAGGGGATTACATGTGAGTTCACACAGTAGAAGCGGCGGCGGCCGCCGGGATGAAAGACATAGACGTTCTCAGAAGTCGGAGTTGCGTGAGGTCTATAAAGTGACAGAAGCTCATTCAAAGTCTAAGGCAGGTGCCAGGGAGATTTCCACACAGTGAAGCTAAGTCACCCCCTTCACCGGCGGCAATTTGGAACTTGGGTTTGCAGGGAGCATTGATTCAGACATATAGATTTGGGGCAGTTTGATGTGTATTTTCTAAGACTATTTCCAGGATTTTCTGTGTCTCTATACAATCTAATTTACTAATAATAATTAATCACTCAAGCATTGCTTATGCACTGTGTGATGGTATTACTTATGCGCTATGTGACGGTATTATTTATGTACTGTGTGATGGTATTACTTATGCACTGTGTGACGGTATTGCTTATGCACTGTTTGATGGTATTACTTATACACTGTGTGATGGTATTACTTATGCGCTATGTGACGGTATTATTTATGTACTGTGTGATGGTATTACTTATGCACTGTGTGACGGTATTGCTTATGCACTGTTTGATGGTATTACTTATACACTGTGTGATGGTATTACTTATGCGCTATGTGACGGTATTATTTATGTACTGTGTGATGGTATTACTTATGCACTGTGTGATGGTATTACTTATGCACTGTGTGATGGTATTACTAATGTGCTGTGTGATGGTATTATTTATGCACTGTGTGACGGTATATTCCGGTATTTCAGGGAACTAATGTTGGGTCTTGGGTTCTTTATGACCATATTATGTGTGCGCTGTATGCCTGTATTACTCAAGCATTGCATGACGGTATTACTTATGCACTGTGTGATGGTATTACTTATGCACTGTGTGACTGTATTACTTATGCACTGTGTGATGGTATTACTTATGCACTGTGTGACTGTATTACTTATGCACTGTGTGACTGTATTACTTATGCACTGTATGCCTGTATTACTCACGCATTGCGTGATTGTATTACTTATGCACTGTGTGACTGTATTACTTATGCACTGTGTGATGGTATTACTTAGCCTGTGTGGGGTGATATTCAGTAATTGTATGGAATTAATGTTTGGGTCCTGGGCTCCTCATGACCATATTATTTGTAAACTGCATGCCTGTATTACTTATGCACTGCATTGTGTGACGGTATTACTTATGCACTGTGTGACAGTATTACTTATGCGCTGTGTGATGGTATTCAGGTATTGCATGGAACTAATGTTTGAGTCTTGGGTTCTTCATGACCATATTATGTGTGCGCTGTATGTCTGTATTGCTCAAGCATTGCCTGACGATATTACTTATGCACTGTGTGACGGTATTACTTATGCACTGTGTGACAGTATTACTTATGTGCTGTGTAACAGTATTACTTAGGTTGTGTGGGGTGATACTCAGGTATTGTATGGAATTAATGTTTGGGTCTTGGGCCCTTCATGACCATATTATGTGTGTACTGTAGGCCTGTATTACTTAAGCATTGCATGACAATATTACTTATGCACTGTGTGACGGTATTACTTATGCACTGTGTACACGGTATTCTTAGGCTGTGTGGGGTGATATTTGGGTATTGTATGGAATTAATGTTTGAGTCTTGGGTTCTTCCTGACCATATTATTTGTGTACTGTATGTCTGTATTACTCAAGCATTGTATGAGGGTATTACCATGGGCATAGCTATAGTGGGGGTCAGAGGTAGCATACCACTGGGTTTTACCTATGCACTGTATGACGGTATTACTTATTCTGTGTGGGGTGATATTTGGGTATTGTATGGAATTAATGTTTGAGTCTTGGGTTCTTCATGACCATATTATTTGTGCACTGTATGCCTGTATTACTCAAGCATTGTGTGACTGTATTACTTATGCACTGTGTGACGGTATTTCTTATGCACTGCGTGATGGTATTACTTAAGCTGCTTGTGGTGGTATTTGGGTATTGTATGGAATTAATGTTTGGGTCTTGGGCTGTTCATGACCATATTATTTGTGCACTGTATACCTGTATTACTCAAGCATTGTATGATGGCATTACTTATGCACTGTGTGATGGTATTATTTATGCACTGTGTGACGGTATTACCTAGGCTGTGTATGGTGATCTTCGGGTATTGTATGGAATTTATGTTTGGGTTTGGGGCTCTGCATGACCATATTATGTGTGCACTGTGTGCCTGTATAACTCAAGCAATGCATGACGGTATTACTTATGAACTGTGTGACAGCATTACTTAGGCTAGGTGTGGTGATATTCGGGTATTGCATGGGATTAATGTTTGGGTCATGGGTTCTTCATGATCATATTATGTGTGCGCTGTATGCCTGTATAACTCAAGCATTGCATGACAGCATTACTTATGTACTATGTGATGGTATTACTTATGCACTGTGTGATGGTATTATTTATGTACTGTGTGATGGTATTACTTAGGCTGTGTATGGTGATATTTGAGTATTGTATGGAATTAATGTTGGGGTCTGGGGCTCTTCATGACCATATTATGTGTGCACTGTATGCCTGTATTACTCACGCATTGCGTGACTGTATTACTTATGCACTGTGTAACGGTATTACTTATGCGCTGTGTGACGGTATTACTTATGCACTGTGTAACGGTATTACTTATATACCGTGTAACTGTATTAATTATACATTATCTAACGGTATTACTTATATACCGTGTAACGGTATTACTTATGCACTGTGTAACGGTATTACTTATGCATTATGTAACGGTATTACTTATATACCGTGTAACGGTATTACTTATGCACTGTGTAACGGTATTACTTATACACCATGTAACGATATTACTTATGCACTGTGTGACAGTATTACTAAGGCTGTGTGGAGTGATATTTGAGTATTGTATACAATTAATGTTAAGATCTTGGGCTCTTCATGACCCTATTATGTGTGCGCTGTATGTCTGTATTACTTAAGCATTGTGTGACGGTATTACTTTAGACTGTTGTATAGCACTATCATTAGGTCACTATATGTCCATATTATTTGGGCAGCATGATTGCTCCTAGCCAATCCTTAGATATTTTTGTTGTTGCATGCAGCTGGATCAAATATCCTAGTTCTTGTTCCCTAAAAATCTTTCCCAACATATTGGGCCACATGTATGAAAACTGTTTAGGTCTAAAACTCACTTTTTTGCCCATAGGTTACTAGACCTAAACAGTTTTCATACATGTGGCCCATTGTTTGCTTTACCGAAGGCCATAATACATCAATGTGTGCACAAAATCTCTTCCACGTGATGACAACGAGAGTCATATAAACACTCTGCCACAACAAAGATAGTAGCCTACGGGGATGCGGGAGGGTCATGTCCACAATCTACTGATGCGGCTTCAGACTGGGAGGAACCGTCCTCTGGTTTCCTGAGTTTCCGGAATTCCCAAGGCCTGCTCAGTAAGATTTGGGTTCATTGCTTACAAGGAGCAATTCACACCTCCCACCCTTGGTGTAATCTATAGAGAACTTGACAAGTCTTCTATGTACATAGCACTCCTGGAGGGAGACTCCCAGCTACAAGGTCAGATGATGACATCAGTGGTCGGTCAGACTTTTGCTTAGGAGGTGGAACAGATAGCTGAGGGTCTTCTTGTTCCACACCCTCGCTCAAGGCTTATACAGTAGTAAGTGCTTTGAAGGTCAAACTAATGAAAACATTCAGACAGTGCGCCTACAGCTTAAGGAAGGGGAACCGAAATCTACCAGGGGAACATGTGTTCATGATATATAGAATTACAGAATATATATCGTAATAATAATAAATATATATAATAGATATAGATATATATAAATATCATATTATACAGAAGAATTTTCATATTTACTTTTCTAGATAGATTCATTTTATGGCTTAAGAAAACGATAGATATTCTTAAAGGGGTTTGAAACATATTTATTAATTTTGAGATAAAAGACTGATGGTCGGTCAGAACCTATTGGAAAAAGTAAAATATAAGAAAATAAATATTGAAATAAAATAAAAAAAATAAAAGAAAGAAAGGTAAAAGAAAATAAAATAAAATAAAGAACGAATAAAAAAATAAAATAGGTGAAAATAAAATATGAATACAAATAAGAAAAAAATAACAATAAATACAATTTATTTATTTATTTTGAGATAAAAGACTGGTGGTCGGTCAGAACCAATCTAATAGAAAAAGTAAAAAGTAAGAAAATAAATATTGAAATAAAATAAAAAATAAAGGAAATAAAGGTAAAAAAATAAAATAAAATAAAGAACGAATAAAAAAATAAAATAGGTGAAAATAAAATATGAATAAAATGAATAAAAATAAGAAAAATAACAATAAATACAATTTACTTATTTATTTATTTTTATTTATTTTTTTTTTATTGAAATCCAATGCAAAATATAAAGCATACAATAAAGGTACAAAAACAGTCATTCCTGAAGAGCAGTAAGATTAAGAGTGTTGCACTGGAAAACAAATTAACATTATTTATTTATTTTGGGATAAAAGACTGGTGGTCGGTCAGAACCTAATGGAAAAAGTGAAATGTAAGAAAATAAATAAAAAATAAAAAATAAAAGTAAAAAAAAAATCGAATAAAATAAAGAACGAATAAAAAAAATTAAAATAAAATATGAATAAAATGAAAAAAATAAGAAAACAACAATAAATACAAATAAAATAAGTAAATTATAAAATAAATCATTACAAAAAAATTATACAAAACAGTTAAATACAAATAAAATAAATAAAAAGAAAAGCGTAAATAAAGAACAAATAAAAAAACAAGCAAAAATAAAATACAAATAAAAATAAGAAATTAAAAAATAACAATAAAATAAATACAAATAAAATCAATGCAAATAAAATAAAAATAAAAAGAACAAATAAAACAATAAATTAAATACAAATAAAATTAGTAAAAATAAAACAAATAAAATAAAAATAATACAAAACAATGAAACATAAAGAAAGAAGAACATCGAAAATAAGAACAAAATAAAAAAAAAGTAGATATAAAATACAAACAAAATGATTAAAATAAGAAAATAAGTAACAATAAAAGAAATACAAATAAAAGAAAAATAAAGGAAAAAGAACATATGAAACAATATAATAAATACAAATAAAATAAGTAAAAATAAAATAAATAAAAATAAGATAAATTAAATAAAAGGCAGTAAAATAAATACAAATAAAATAAGTAAAAAAAATTAAAAACAACAAATAAAATAAAAATAAATAAGACCAAATAAAATGGAAAAATAACAAATAAAAGGCACAAAAGTAAATTCAAGTAAAATAAGTAAACAAATAAAATAAATAAAAAGCAATAAAATAAATAGCTAAAAAATAAAATGTAGTCAATTCTGAAGCTGCACAGCTCCAGCATCACTGCACCTCCGGTGTTTCCCGCTGGTCCCCCTCCAAAGATGTCATGTCACTTGAGCCAATCCCTGGCTGGGGCGGGGGATTTAAACCTCTTCCTGTTGGTCGGGCCTTGCTGGTGATTGCTTCTTGTGTCTTAGCTGTTGGTTTTTGCTCTGCTGTTTTGATTCGCTGGTTCTCTGGATTTTGGTTTGTCTTCCCGGTTACTCGCTCATATTTCCCCTCAGTACTGCACATACTTCTGGTTTAACCCCTGCCCATCTGACTATCCTCTATTTGTTGTCTGTTTCCCATTTGTCTTTCATTTATCTTCTGTCTGTTTGTCACCCATTTACTAGGGTATATTTCAGGAAGAGGTTCGAGTGCGGGGTCTCGGGGCGGGTGCTCTGCCTAGGCAGGTCAAGCCAGTGACAGATTAGGGCATCCCTTACAAATGAGTGTGGCTTGGTGCTTGATGGGTTAAGCACTTGAGCCAATCCCTAACTGGGGGATTTAAACCTCTTCCTGTTGGTCGGGCTTTGCTGGTGATTGCTTCTTGTGTCCTAGCTGTTGGTTTTTGCTCTGCTGTTTTGATTCGCTGGCTCTCTGCATTTTGGTTTGTCTTCCCGGTTACTCGCTCATATTTTCCCTCAGTACTGCACATACTTCTGATTTGACCCCTGCCCATCTGACTATCCTCTATTTGCTGTCTGTTTCCCATTTGACTTACGTTTATCCTCTGTCTGTTGTCACCAATTTACATGGGTATATTTAAGGAAGAGGTTCGAGTGCGGAGTCGCCCTTCTCGGGTCAGGTGCTTTGCCTAGGCCTTTTTTTTTATTTAACAAAGATACACATAATTCTGTGTGTATTTAAATATGATTAGATTAGAATTCTACACACTGTTACATAGTCTATTACATAGATAGACTATCAATATTAACCCCTTAACAACACAGGATGTATGGGTACAGCCTGGTGCCGGTAAAGTTTTATGTAATCCTGCTACGTAGGAGGAGGATGCCAGCTGTTAATTGCAGCTGACAATTGCCGGCAACGAGAGGGAATGGAGCCGGCTCTGTTTCTCACGCAAGCGAGATCGCATGGTGCCGACTGGTTAACATGGCAGCTGGAAGGCTTCCATTGCCATCATGGCTCCCATTTGACCACTTCTTGCACCAGCCCGGAAGTGGTAAAACCAGCATCTTTATTCACCCTTCTGCCCGGTTTATACAATGCAGGAAGGCGTACTAACCATCACATTCCCGAGTGGTCAGGTATCTTAGGGGGAATCAATGTTAAAAAAGTTTTTAAAAAATCATGTTTCAAAAAGTGTAAAAAAAAAAAAAAATATATAAAAAACTCAAATCACCCCCATTTTGTCATTTAAAAAAAAAAAAAAGTGACGCATAATTGGTATCGCCGCGTCGGAAAAAGTCTGATCTATTAAAATAGAACATCCTTTATCCCGCATGGTGAACACCAGAGAAGAAAAATTTCAAATGCCAAATTTTCGGGGTTTTTTTGGTAAGGGGGACAGATGTAAGTCGAAATGTTGCAAGTCAGGGACAAACCCCCCACAAACCTGGTGCACATTTCGCCGCCCTTAGTATTTTTGTGCGGTTTCCCAGCATATTCGATGGTGCGGTGAATGACACTAGAAAGTACATCTTGTCCCGCAAAATAAAAGCCCTCTTCTAGGAAGATGTAAAAATAATGTTAGTTATGGCTCTTGAAAGCCGAGGAGGAAAAAATTAAGAGAAATAAAATAAAAGGTGTTAAAGGGGTCGTCTCACTACAGGGATTGCTGCTTTCTATGTTAAGGAACTTTCAAAAACAACTCACTTTGCAATATGTGTCCATTACCAGTGTCCTACCTATTCCTAGATATCCCCTCTTGTATGGGCTGCATCAGCTCCTCAGGTTGCTATAGCTACAGACCTGTTTGATCTCCTAATAGGCTGCCAGCACTGGTTGCTATAGCTACAGACCTGTTCTCTCCCTCCTGATAGGCTGCCAGCACTGGTCACTATAGCTACAGACCTGTTCAATCTCTCATGATAGGCTGCCAGTACTGGTCACTATAGCTCCAGACCTGTTCCATCTCTCTTGATAAGCTGGCAGCGCTGGTCACTATAGTTACAGACCTGTATGATCTCTCCTGATAGGCTGCCAGCACTGTTCGCTATAGCTACAGACCTGTTCAATCTCTCCTGATAGGCTGCCAGCACTGGTTGCTATAGTTACAGACCTGTTTGATCTCTCTTGATAGGCTGCCAGCGCTGGTCGCTATAGCTACAGACCTGTTTGATCTCTGTTGATAGGCTGCCAGCACTGGTCGCTATAGCTAGAGACCTGTCCAATCTCTTCTGATAGGCTGCCAGCACTGGTCGCTATAGCTACAGACATGTTCAATCTCTCCTGATAGGCTGCCAGCACTGGTCGCTATAGCTACAGACCTGGCTTCTACTGCAGCCTAATAGAAGCCAGTAAACACGCTCCTGAATTCAAACTGAAACCAAGAAAACAGGACTGAGGTGAGATGAATCAATGTAGTGAGACAACCCCTTTAAGAGTCAGTGAAACTATGATAGTGATCTTGCATGTTGCACCACAAGTCTCAGCAAGACCTGTGTTGTCCCGACCATTACTGTATGTCAAAAACGTGTTTCGCACATTGCTAATACTCTAAAGTTCGACGACGTGCCAAACACAGATGCGAGGTGCCTCAATCCTAAGGCACCGTTGATGAGCGCACATTCACCACTTTCATATATTCAGGCGCATCTTACACTGAAAGAAAGACGCCAAAAATGGTCTTCACGCGCCAAGTTTCATACATGTTGATCTAAGTCAGGGGTCTTCAAACTGCGGCCCTCCAGCTGTTGGGAAACTACAACTCCCATCATGCCCACTGTTATAGATTATGTATGTGCATGATGGGAGTTGTAGTTTCCCAACAGCTGCAGGGCCAGCCGTTTGAAGACCCCTGATCTAAGTGGTCTAGGTGTTGCCTTTAGGAAGTTTATGGATTTTTAATTATTTGGGATTTTTTTTTAGTGAAGGTCAATAAAAACATCTGTTCTCTATTAAAGTAAGATTAATGAATTTCCCTTCACTTAAGAACAAAATATCCCTCATTAGTGACCCAGGTCGTTCTCACGATCCTTCCCAGACGAAAATGACTCATGGAGCCTTTGCTTGCTCTGGTTTGCATGGCCGGTGGGATGACAGAAGGAGAATGAGTGATTCACTCTTCACCTGGACGGTCCTTCCCTCCACAATGCCGCTCACAGGAGTCATTTAATATAACAGATACAAGAGGGTCATCACGTTACTCTCCCAAAAGAAAATTTTTTTGATCAAAGGTGGAGCCTTTCTCAAGCAAAAATAAGGCGTTACTAATCAGGATAGATCTGCAATGTGTACGAATATGATGGCGGTCAACCAGATCTCCGATAGGAGAACACAACCACTCCCCAACCCCTGCCCACAATACCCATCCAGGTCCCCTCTGATAAAGCCCCTCCTTGGCCCAAACATTGATTGAGGATTTAGAACCAAGGAGAGCCAATAGCTCATTTGAATTCTCCTGCCCACTGTACCCATCCAGGTCCCTTTTAATGAAGCCCATCCTTGGCCGAAAGGTTAAACGAGGTTTTCGAACCAAGGAGCGCTAATAGCTCATTTCAATTCTTCTGCCCACTATACCTATCAAGGTCTCCTCTGATGAAGCTTATCCTTGGCTGAAACGTTGGATGAGGTTTTAGACCCACGGTGCTCCTAGAGCTTCTTTGAATTCTCCTGCCCACTATACCCATCCAGGTCCTCTCTGATGAAGCCCATCCTTGGCCGAAACGTTGACTGAGGTTTTAGACCCAAGGAGCGCCAATAGCTCATTTCAGTTCTCCTGCCCACTATATCCATCTGGGTCCCCTCTGATGAAGCCCATCCTTGGCCAAAACGTTGACTGAGGGTTTCGAACCAAGGAGCGCCAATAGCTCATTTCAGCTCTCCTGCCCACTATACCCATCCAGGTCCCCTCTGATGAAGCCCATCCTTGGGCGAAATGTTGACTGAGGTTTTAGACCCAAGGAGCACCAATATCTCATTTCAATTCTCCTGCAGACTATACCCATCCAGGCCCCTTCTGATGAAGCCCATCCTTGGCCGAAACGTTGAATGAGGTTTTAGACCCAAGGAGCACCAATAGCTCATTTCAATTCTCCTGCCCACTATACCCATCCAGGTCCCCTCTGATAAAGCCCATCCTTGGCCGAAACATTGATTGAGGATTTAGAACCAAGGAGAGCCAATAGCTCATTTGAATTCTCCTGCCCACTGTACCCATCCAAGTCCCCTTTGATGAAGCCCATTCTTGGCCGAAACGTTAAACGAGGTTTTCGAACCAAGGAGCGCTAATAGCTCATTTCAATTCTTCTGCCCACTATACCTATCAAGGTCTCCTCTGATGAAGCTTATCCTTGGCTGAAACGTTGGATGAGGTTTTAGACCCTAGGCGCACCAATAGCTCATTTGAATTCTCCTGCCCACTATATTCATCCAGGTCCCCTTTGATGAAGCCCATCTTTAGCCGAAACGTTGAATGATGTTTTAGAACCAAGGAGAGCCAATAGCTTCTTTGAATTCTCCTGCCCACTATACCCATCCAGGTCCCCTCTGATGAAGCCCATCCTTGGCCGAAACGTCGACTGAGGTTTTAGACCCAAGGAGCGCCAATAGCTCATTTCAGTTCTCCTGCCCACTATATCCATCTAGGTCCCCTCTGATGAAGCCCATCCTTGGCCAAACCGTTGACTGAGGTTTTCGAACCAAGGAGCGCCAATAGCTCATTTCAATTCTCCTACCCACTATACCCATCCAGGTCCCCTCTCATGAAGCCCATCCTTGGCCGAAACATTGAATGAGGTTTCAGAACCAAGGAGCGCCAATATCTCATTTCAATTCTCCTGCCCACTATACCCATCAAGGTCCCTTCTGATGAAGCCCATCCTTGGCCAAAACGTTGACTGTGGTTTTAGACCCAAGGAGCGCCAATATCTCATTTCAATTCTCCTGCCCACTATACTCATCCAGGTCCCCTCTGATGAAGCCCATCCATGGCCAAAATGTTGACTGAGGTTTTAGACCCAAGAAGCGCCAATATCTTATTTCTAGATGGAACGTCCCAAATCTACAAAAAGAATTAGGCGTTCCATATTCCATTCATTCAGATTTGCTGTCAACATTCTATCTTTGAGAGCAATAATTAACCCCCTTCCCAATAACTGGTCATAATTTTTTGGCTCTTCATTTTTTCTTCCCCGCTTTCCAAGAGCCATAATTTTTTTCTTATTTTTCCATCTAAAAAGAAGAAGGCTACCAAATAACTCCTTCAGTCCCAGGCCCAACAAGCCACATCCCAAAGGCAACCCGGGCTTGTTTTTTACGGGATAAGATGGTGCCATTTCCCGTTCTCTGAGGCTGACATATAATGAACTACACTGACAAGCAAAAGGGTAATAATGGTTTGAGCTTTTGCTCAAACCATGGAGAACACAGTGCTCCCCTCTACTGGGAACTCCCATAGAATAGAATGGAGAACACAGCGCTCCCCTGTACTGGGAACTCCCATAGAGGAGAATGGAGAACACAGCGCTCCCCCTGTACCGGGAACTACCATAGAAACAGAATGGAGAAACACCGCACTCCCCTTTACTGGGAACCTCCCATCAGAAGAGAATAGAGAACACAGTGCTCCCCTGTACTGGGAACTCCCATAGAACAGAATGGAGAACACCGCACTCCCCTTTACTGGGAACTCCCATAGAAGAGAATGGAGAACACAGTGCTCCCCTGTACTGGGAACTCCCATAGAACAGAATGGAGAACACAGCGCTCCCCTGTACTGGGAACTCCCATAGAACAGAATGGAGAACACAGCGCTCCCCTGTACTGGGAACTCCCATAGAACAGAATGGAGAACACAGCGCTCCCCTGTACTAGTTACTCCCATAGAACAGAATGGAGAACACAGCGCTCCCCTGTACTGGGAAACTCCATAGAACAGAATGGAGAACACAGCGCTCCCCCTGTACTGTGAAACTCCCATAGAACAGAATGGAGAAACAACAGCGCTATCCCTACGTATCTGGGAACTCCCATAGAACAGAATGGAGAACACAGGCTCCCCTGTCTGGAACTCCCCCCCCCCCCCCCCCCCCCCCCATAGAACAGAAATGAATTTGGGCCCAAGAAGATGTTTTTCACAAGCGGGCCCTTTTTTACCCCATTGGGTTTTTGGGTTGGGGCTCTTTGTTCCAAGATGGTGCTTCTAATACTTCCTGCTTGAGGCAAGAAGTAACAGACGTGTTGACATGGCTGATATATAAGCCTTTAGAGTTATTAGCAGTCTGACACCCTGCGGTCTTGTAGGTGGGGGGATCGGAGGAAGGTAGTTCCTCATTCATTTATATGGGATGGCCACGACTTCCAAAGGGTTAAACAGCGGGGATCGGAGGTGGTGGACGTTAGCTTTAATAATCAGCACCTATGAATAGGACTCAGGGTGTAAGGTTGCTCCATAGGTGGCGGGTGCCGGCTGATTATACAGCAATAGGACTCCCCCCTATGTCCATTGTCGGTAAAGAGTTAAAAGCTCCTCTTCCCATTGATAGGTAACGTCTGCTATCTACTCGCTTACCGAAATTCTCCACCTCCACCCTGGATAGACCCTGCAGACGTGCAACAGGCAAGAGTCTGTGTGCCGCGCGCCCTCTCGGTAATTACAGGAGCTTTGATCCGAATTTAGATTTCACCGTCTGCCTGAAGTGCACCTGCTTCAAGGGCTGTGATCAAAGCGACTGAGCGCGAACAATCGTTCATGGATTGAAGCTCAAAAACAGACATTAAAGGGGTCGTCTCACTACAAGGATTGTTTTTTATGTTAAATATCTTGCAAAAACAAGTCATTTTGCAATATGTGTTCATGAACAGTGTCCTACCTATTCCTAGATATCCCTCTTGTATGGGCTGCATCAGCTCCTCAGGTTGCTATAGCTACAGACCTGTTTACTCTCTCCTGATAGGCTGCCAAGCCTGGTTTCTTAATAGCTACAGACCTGTTTACTTTTCTCCTGATAGGCTGCCAGCACTGGTTGCTATAGCTACAGACCTGTTCTATCTCTCCTGATAGGCTGCCAGCACTGGTTGCTATAGCTACACACCTGGCTTCTACTGCAGCCTAGTAAAAGCCAGTAAACACGCCCCTGAATTCAAAATGAAACCCAAGAAAAAGGTGAGGAGTGAAATCATTGTAAATGAGACAACCCCTTTAACTCCTTCTTTGAGTGAACGTGCCCCCTGGATAGATTATTGTAACGCAAGGGACGGAGATGGGTGGAGCGTTGGGACTTATAAGGGTTTTCTCACCACAATAATTCACTTTAAAAGGGGTTGTATCATTTCATTGAATGGTCTTCAGAATAAGGGGACAGTGAAAACAAGTAACTTTGCCTTTTAGGAATTGTCATTAGCAAACCCTTCTTTACAGTTTTCCTTATCTTTTTGTTTCTGTTTACACTGATCTCCAGTGCTGGTCGTATTCCTCCTCCTTTGCATTTCACTAGCTGAGAGTTTATTTACATTCTGTCAGGCCCCCGGTTGGCCGTATTCACGGAGCTTGCATTCTTGCCTCTCACTCAAAGTAAGGGACCGGCACATTTTCACTCTGCACAGCCAGAAGAAACAGAGTAACACTGCAGGGCTTCTACAATCAGGAAACAGCACAATTTGTGGTCGTTTCCCCTGCCTCTCCCTGCATAGAAGGGAGATCTGTGCTGTTCAAAAAGAAAACTGGATTCAACTGTAAAAAAATCTCCAGCTGGAGAGAGAAAAAAGATCAGTTGCTCAGTTCCAGATTGAATGTAGCCTTTTGGTATGTATACAGCTCTTACAAAATAAGACTGCATAGGAGAGACACAGTGACATGTGGACTCAGAGAGGTGGGGGGGGGGAGTCTTGGGAGCCAGCATGAACAGTGAAGGGGGGATGATGTCACCAAGCTGAGAGGGGAAGAGACGCCCCTGCATTTCTAGAGTTGAGAAGCTGAGAGCAGTATGAATCAGCCGAAGTAAAGAAGCGATATATCCCCTTTAGCATGTAGGGAAAAGTAAATGAAGACTGTTACTAAATACATTGCTGTTCTGATTTTGCTTTGCTCAGGAGATAAAGGTGGTTCCTCTGGTTCCATAGGAACATTGCTCTTACAGTAAAGAATCCAGTTCTATGTAGAAAGAATCTTTCCTCTAGACGTAGAGAATGTCCCTTTGTTATGGATAGATTCCTGGGTATAAATAGTTCATGGGAAAGATTCCTGTACTGACCCCTTCCTCTGACAGAGAGTTTCATAGTTTCACAGCTTTTACAGTAAAGAATCCTCTTCTATGTTTATGTAGAAACCTTCTTTCGTCGAGATGTAGAGGACGTCACCTAGTTCTGGATCCAGTCCTGGTTATAAATAGATCATGGGAGAGATTCCTGTAATGACCCCTTCCTCTGGCTCCATAGTGTCACTGCTCTTACAGTAAAGAACCCATTTCTATGTCTATGTACAAACAATCTTTCCTATAGATGTAAAGAATGACTCCTTGTTAAGGATACGGTCTTGGGTATAAATAAATAATGGGAGAGATCCCTGTACTGACCCTTACCTCTGGCAGCGAGTCCCACAGTCCCACTGCTCTTACAGAAAAGAATCCCTTTCTATGTTTAAATAGAAACCTTCTCTCTTCTAGACTCATGGGACGCCTTCTTGTTATGGATACAGTTTGGGGATAAATAGATCATGGAAGAGATCCTTGTACTTATTCCTTCCTCCGGCTCCATAGAGTCACTGCTCTTACAGTAAAGAACCCATTTCTATGTAAAAAAAATAAATATATATTTCCTCTAGTTGTAGAGGATGCCCCCTTTTAGGA
>JAODAL010049973.1:0-27780 GCA_025379985.1 Phyllomedusa bahiana | reverse complement strand
GCTGGGGCAGTTGATGAGCGCTCTCTGGCTGGGACAGTTAAATGGAGGCGCTCTCTGGCTGGGACAGGTGATGGAGGCAGTCTCTGGCTGGGACAGTTGATGGAGGCACTCTCTGGCTGGGACAGTTGATGGAGGCAGTCTCTGGCTGGGACAGGAGATGAACTGTAACCATCACTTTATGAAAGAGTGTACTGGGAATGCTCAGTACAGGAAAGAGGTCATTTAATGATCATGTATTAAGTTCTATAGGAGACTATAATGGATATGCTCTATGACCAGTGCAGAAAAGAAGTGAATTAATGATCACATATTAACTTCTATAGGAGATTAAAGTGGGCATGCTATATGTCCTGTTTAAGGAGGAGGTGATATGTAATCATCACTTACTGAGGTGAGTGTAGTGAACATGCTCTACGACCTGTGCAGAAAAGAGGCAAGGTCATGCTCGCCTATTGACTTCTAAAGGAAAGTATACTGGGCATGCTCTATGACCTGTCCAGGGGGGAGGTGATATGTAATCATCACCTATTGACTTTTATAGAAGAGTATAGTGGGGATGCTCTATGACTTGTGCAGGGAGGAGGTGATATGTAATCATCACCTATCGACTTTTATAGGAGAGTGTAGTGGGCATGCCCTACGACCTGTCCGGGGGGGAGGTGATAAGTAATCATCACCTATTGTACTGGGCATGCTCTATGATCTCTGCAGGAAAGAGGTGAGGTAATGATCACCAATTGACTTTTATAGGAGAGTATAGTGGGCATGCTCTATGGCCTGTGCAGGGGGGAAGTGATGTGTAATCATCACTGTGCAAGGAGGAGGTGATATGTAATCATCACTGTGCAGGGAGGAGGTGATATGTAATCAGCACCTACTGAGGTGAGTGTAGTGGACATACTCTACGACCTGTGCAGAAAAGAGGCAAGGTCATGCTCACCTATTGACTTCCAAAGGAGAGTATATTGGGCATGCTCTATGACCTGTCCAGGGGGGAGGTGATATGTAATCATCACCTATTGACTTTTATAGGAGAGTGTAGTGGGCATGCTCTATGACCTGTCTGGGGGAAGGGAGGTGATAAGTAATCATCACTTATTGTAGTGGGCATGCTCTATGATCTCTGCAGGAAAGAGGTGAGGTAATGATCACCAATTGACTTTTATAGGAGAGTATAGTGGACATGCTCTATGGCCTATGCAGGGAGGAGGTGATATGTAATCATTACTCATTGACTTTCATAGTAGAGTATAGAGGGCATGTTCTTTAACCTGAGCAGAGGTCAGTGTACAGGGTACAGTGTACATCACCTATCGATGTCTATGGAAGAGCACGTGGGCATGCTCTGTGAGTTGTACAAGGGGTGGAGGTGAGCTGTGACCAGCACATGTTGTGAATAGTGAATCTTGTGTTTCTAACTCCAGCGTTATACCACTAAGATGAACATTGGTGGAACCTGCTGATGTTTCTAAGGGTGTTCTGAGCTCCACAGAAGATGACATAGAGAAGAAGGATTGGGTATTTAGGATTTCTTAAAGCTGGATTCTTTGTTCTCGTAGGACATAAACCACCACTTGAGGTGCCTGGCCGCGGCTCACTCTCCTCTCTCCTGTTACAATATGGGGATCAGTATAAATAGGGGTCAGTGGAGCAGGTGTTTTGCTGGCAGCTAGCTAAGGTTTATGGCCGCGATTAGTCATTTTCCTGCCACAGATGACTGCTGACCATTACAGAACAAGATCTCTGCTTGCTGTCATTGTACGATATCCAACAAAAAGGCCAAAACACTTTATCCTAACGTTTCTCCATCGTCTTCTCCATAAAGGTGCATTCTATACACTGAAACTCCCATCTCCTTCATCCACTAATGAGAATCGATCTGACCAGCGTGTGGCCACCGTGGCTGAACCTTACATTACTTTAGACATTTGTGGTGCCGCTGCGGTGGAATGAAGGCTGCCACTAACGCAATTGTATGGATTATCGAGATATTAGGACATGACAAACAATTCACCAATGGAATGTGCTTAAGATGTATCATGATGTGGGGCTCTAGAAAACAATGTCGTTGACACTCGTTATGGGAGCTATAGCCGGAACATATGGGATAGAGCAGCAGTTATGTGATCTCTTTGGGTGGGCGTTTCATATGACACAGATGTCCTCCTGTTGCGCATATGATGGGGGCCCACCGAATGTTTACACACATTGGCCCAAATGGTCTCCTATTAAAAATGGCTTGAAAACCAATTAGCTAACAGACAATTAGGTCCCCATACCGGCTTGTCCAATGGGTTATGGTTGATTGGTCAAACTATTCAAAGTATGTTCAAAAACTTCCTTCAAGCATTGCTGGAACTTGTAGTTCTATTTCACATGGAGAACTATTTACTACTTTGTCCATTGCAACCAATCATGTCTGTTCTTCAAGTGTCTTGGTTGTTGGATGCATCAGAGCAGGTTTGTTAAGAGGACTTGGGTTTTGGCACCTTTGGGCAGATAGGACTGGAAACTTATGGGGGCACTTTGACTGACTATTATGTAGGCGTTGTGGCTGGCACCTGAAGACATTGAGCCTCATGTATGTAAACTGTCTAGGTCTAAGCTTATGTTCACATGGCATATTGCTACCCAGCATGTACTTCTAAAACGCTCTGTGCCGGTTTCCATAGACTTCGACTTTCCTAATATGGACACTCACTTCGTTTTCTCCCGGCGCGTAAATTGGCGTTGGGCAAAAACGGCAGGTTAATTTATAGCTCCATACAAATGACGAGCTATTAATAACCGTACAACATACTTCAGGCGATATTGTAGCGCAATTACATCCGAAATACAGACCCAGCAAATACGCCTGTTGAACAAACCCTAAGAACGTCCTTGTGTTGATCCATGAGCATTCGATCAGAGCTCAGCTTTCTGTTCTTATACTGCGCTCTAAAAACAAATAAAAGCTGGCCCTCGATTGGTTTGCTAAACGGAAACAAGATCAGTCTTACACTATAGAACAGTTTTCATAAATTAGGCCCCTTGTCCATACATAATTTTGGAATTTGATATTTCTAAGGGTTACTATAGCTGGAATGTGCAGGATAGACTCAAGCTGTTAGTGCGCAGAACCATCTTTGGAAGAGCCATCATAATATGGCACTTATCTCACTTGGAGGACAATAAGTTTGTGGGCGCTCGTGACAATTTAAACACTTGGCATAGATCTCCTACTAATGAAGGAACAGATAACTAGCAGACAAGCCCAGTGTCGGAGTGGCCCACCGGATCTCCAGTGGGCCCCGAGTCTGACACATATACACCCATCTGCGCAGGTGGCCTAAACTAACAGGTTGAATTTTATCACATATCTACCATATAACATGTTTCTATACATTGAAAAGGCTTTTATACACCTATGTACAGTTGGCAACCTAACCAATACAGAGACCTTATAATCTACTATCAGGGCCTATAAATACCTATTTAAAAGGGGGTGTACCTATCTGCCTACCTAGTTTGGGGTGTGCCCTACCTACCGTATTGAGGGGGTCTTGTACATACCTAACTATAGTGGGACAAGAATGATGAAAATTTGGAGTACACAAACTAGGTAGTACTCCTTTCACATATGTCGGTCACAAGCGGGGGTCAACTAGTATCATTGGGGGGCACTATGTGAGATGGAGGTGAGTTTTACAGATATGGGGAAATAGTATAGGAAGTAGCTGGAAATGTCAGCCGTCTTAGATGTCCTGTGTCTTAAATTCTGATAGGGACAGAGTCATACAGGATTTGGACCCATATGAGATAAAAAGCGGAGCATTAATTAACTCAATCAAGAGAAGAAGAAAACAACTCTCAGAAAAGCATCTCTGGTGAGTCCCTGCATGTAAATATACGTCACATTACATATATAAATGTGCAAGAGACGCAATGACCCTACCACTGGTATCTACCACTTAATGTCCACTCTATGGTTGTAAATATTGGAATCTTGTAGAGTAAATTGAGGTTTATATATTCAGTAACTGTATCTTTATTATTCATATCACTCATCGGTGATTAAATGTTGTTGGTGTTGGATAGTGTGGTGGTATTATTCATGTCTCACACTATGTGGTGTTGACAATGTGGGTCCTGGTGTGGTGTATTATTCAGTCATTATGTGGTGGTGAAATGTGGGTCCCTGGTGTGGCGGTGGTCATTTAATTTCATTCACGTGCTGGTGATATTTGGTTAGTAGTGTTGGTGGCGATACATTCAGTCTCACTATAAGGTGAGGCGGAATATGTTTGTCTCAGTGTCGTGGTATTACTATGTGGTGGCTGATAATGGTCCTGGTGTTTTTGTGATATTAATCCAGTCACTATGTTTTAGTGATATGTCGGTCATGGTAGATGGCGCTGAGAAATTACAATCTTCAGAAATGCACTATGTGGTGTTCATAAGTGATGTTGGTATTATTCAGTCACCATGTGGTGGTAGATAGTGGTCCATGATGTAGTTTTATTCAGTACACCCCTACAGATGGTGGTGATTATATGGAGTCCATGATGTGGTGAGTTTTGTCAACAGGTTGCACGCGCGCGGCCCCTGCTATGGACCGACGGCGTGCTGTGTCTCTGTGGTCCCGTCCTCTGCAGTGCCGACATCCCCTGAGTGTCCCCATGCTCTTGCACACTCCTCTGTCCTTGTCCTCATGCCACCCCTGAAAGCTAACACTCCCATCTACGCTATCCTCCAGCTCCCTGGCTTCCCTCGTGCGCATCACACGTACTCCCTACTAAGGCAACGCGCGCGGACATTGCCTCACATATTAAAGAGGCCCCTCAGAAGTACCATTGGCCCTGCCCAGTGACCTGTAACCTCTGGCTTTCTTAAGAGAACTTCCTCCCCAGCCTCAGCATCAGTTTTTCGTTGTTGTCTCTCCAGCACAAGAGCTTTGGACCCGTTTAAGCTGCTGTACTGCTGCTGACTCCTGTTAACGGTTTCTATACGTTCATCGTTCCATGCTGAACACTACTGCTGCACCAGCTTCAGGTCATATACCTGTGCCCAAATACGCCAGTGTCATGCTGCCATCCTGTACTGTGCACTGCCGTTTCACCTGTCATACACCTGGACTGTGCCATACGTTTCTACGGCTACATCTGCAGTGTTCATGTACTCCAGCTCCCACACCTGCCAAACCCTGGCACTGCAACTTGCGACCACACCACTGCTTGTGTTCACCATCTGCGCTCTCAGTGGGCCCAGAGGATCCGCCCAACCCACACGTTTCCAGCCACCCAGGTTGGAACCGTTACAGGGGTATTATTCAGTCCCTATCTGGGGGTGATATGTGGTCCTGGTGTTGGGGTATTATTCAGTTACTGTGTGGTGGAGATATGTGGTCCTGGTGTGGTGGTATTATTCAGTTACGGTGTGGTGGTGATATGTGGTCCTAGTGTGGTACTATTATTCAGTCACAATGTGGTGGGGATATGTGGTCATAGTGTGGTAGTATTATTCAGTCACTATGTGGTGGTGATATGTGGTCATGGTGTGGAAGTATATATATCAACCAGTACCTAATTGTTGGTTCTTTCACTTGACCATGTGATAAAGCAAGGCAATGTGGCTCACCTACATGTTGACCACATATTTGTGAGGGGGGTATAAATGATCAGGAAACAAGATGGCCATCCCATATACTGATACTGGTAGCTCTGGGAGCCTCTTGCGTAGTGGTACTGCATGGGGTAGGCAAAACGCCGAAAGGGGGGCAATGTGAAAAACTCCTGCCATAGATAAGAGAAGCTGTGTCTGCTTAATTTCAGTGTTTGAGGGTCTGGAGAGGGCCAAGTAGCACAGTGCCAGCCTAGTGTGTGAGTGGCGTGCTGATCTTATAGGAATATATTACAGTCCTGCATATGGTCGTCTCTGTCATGCTTTTAATCAGCTCATTCCCTTCTCACTTATCCCCGATAGGTGTCCATAGAGATGACAGCTCAGGAATCTGTGAGGTGGGACGGGAACGTGGAGACTGTCACCCAGAGATAGGGTAAAAACGTGACCCAACGCAAAAACGAAAAACATAAAAAATATCAAAATCGCAAAAGCAATTTCAGAGGAAACAAGTACAAACAAGAAACATTCAATCCAAGTGACAGTCAAAATTAAACACAACCAGAAAAAACATAAACAATACTAATCTCTTTGAAAAAAAACCAGGCCACAAAAAAAGCAAACAACAAGGACAAAACACAAGAGACAAAAAAAAAAGAAAGTACGAAACCCCCCTCCGACACCTCCCACCCCACTCGACCTGCCACACCCTCGCCCTACCCATGTCCCCAACCTGCCCGCCGGACATAAACCCTTCACACCACAACGAGGAGGGGCAAAGAAATCAATAATAGCACTGGCCGAACGGCCCACAGATCAGCGGTAAAACCCCAAAGGTACACCACATCAGCCAACCACTTATTCATTACACAAACACAACCCCACAAGACCAACCAAAATCACTACAGACTCCGACAAAAACTCCCACCCGACCCCCGCCCCCCCACCACAACACCGTCAACCGTCCCCCCACACCTGCCAAATACGCAAACCGACGGCAACCGACACCCAAAACCATTCAACCCCAAAAACACGACCCCCTCAGGCCCAACGCTCCAACCACCTACCACACAATGCCACATCCACCATTCAACAGAACAAAACCAGCGCCAACACACAAACCAAGCACAAACAACGGAGCGCGAAACGCAACACCCACAAATGAAAACCTAACACAATGACATGTCAAAACAGGCCACTCTAGAATCTTCAGACTGCATACCAACAAGCCAAATCAGCCCCTCCCCTCTGCACCAAACGCGGACGCAAATAACCTAAACATCTAAACGAAACTGAAAAAATAAACTTAAGAGAGAATTCAACCTAAAGAAACAACACAACCACAACCCCGCCCCCCGGCCCAACCCCCTCTCTCCCAGGCACCCCAAACTAAAACCAACGCCCCCCCCCCCCCCCCCGCGCCCCCCTCTTCGCGCGACTGCCCCCCCCCTCACCCCCCCCACCCGGCCTAACCCATACCCCCCACAGTCGTCGCCCCCCCCGATCGATTCGAAATATAAACGGGGGATGTTCGGGAATTAAAATGGAGCAGATGTAAGTTCGCATACACCCCCCCCCCCCACGGCTCACCCCGCCGTCCACCTAACGCCCTGCCTTGCCCACCCCCCCCCCCCCCCTCTACTTCCCCACGCCCCGCCCACCCCCCCCCCCCCCCCCAACCTGCCCCACCACCTCCCCCCCCCCACGCCAACCCCAACGTGTCTTTCACAACTACAAGCACGGCAACCCCCCCAGGGAACCATAGCCTCAGCTGACTCCCCGCGACATACTCTGACTGCGATAAGCACCCAAAAGTCCGGGTCCTTATTTATGGGAAGTAAAGGCATAACACTGACTACCTTCAACCTATGTGAAATATATAGACTGGCGTCTTAAGGCAGCATCCATACACGGAGTAGCGACATACGCCACCATTACCCCAGAATGACGAGAGGAGGCATACTACTTGTTTCACATTACACCCACACTCCTGCATAGTACAACCAGGTGCTATGGAGGGCAGAGATTACCTCAGACTTTCTCTAGGCACATTATAGGATCTAGAATATACCCCGATCAGCCATTACATTAAAACCACCTGACTAATATCGTGTGGGTCTCCCTCGTGTTGTGACCCACTGAGGCCTGGACTCCCTAAGACCTCGGAAGGTGTCCAGTGATCGTGCTATGAATCAATGTCTTTTTGAGAGTGTGACCACGCCGCGACAAAAACCCCGGTCGGAAACCGCCGTGCTGATAACCGAGTGTCATTTGGGACAAGAGCTGCACGGTGTTTTGCCATAGATCACAATTGTGCTCAATCTTCGGCCGATTTTTCAGGCGGTCTGAAAAACCAGCGAAACCGTCTGTAAAAACTGGCCCGAAAACCCATCCGTGGGGGCAATGCCTAAGGGGGCCGTATATCACTGGCCAGACAAATACCGTTCGGTTTAATCCGACCTTTATTGGTCACTGTGATTCTCGTGGCCGTGCAACACGTGCCGCTAAAGGAGGACGCCTTTTCTCCACGTTTGCAGATAAATCCATACCCCAAGTTTCACTATAAGACAAGTTCCAAATTCCGATCCCAAAAACCGGGCGGAAGACAAATGAACGTGTTTCTATGGGTTTTTCGACCGCCGATCAGGTTTTTCAGACCCGGGGACCGGCTGCGACGGATTTTCCATTAAGGTCCATGTAAAAGTTTTTACAATAACAGGAACCGGCTGAGAAAACGCGTGAGGCCGTGTGGTGAAAAGGCCCTAAGAGAGACGATACGTTCCTATAGGGCAGCGCCATTTTTTGCGGTGTAAAGTTTTGCGCCAAAAAACTGTTGACGCCGTAATTCTCTATATAAATGAAACTGAGTACACCAAACAACAGGCGCGATTACACACCAGCACAGACACAACATTTCACCTTGCGCCTAAAGTAGGAGCATTAAATATGCCAGCAATGATACGCTATGCGCCTACATTTTGCTATGTGCCTAGATGAGGTGCATCAATTATACTATGCAAAGTATACCACACGCCAGATTTTTGACTGGTTCATTCATTCAGGTGCACTATACACTCATTTAATGCGCCTTAAAACTGGCGTGCAGGCGCTTCTCTTCTGACATGTCACCCTAAGAACGACATGCATGATTTTTGCCGCCCATGTGCCAATTTTATTGCGTTCCCAATTAGTTAGTGTAGAATGCGTCCGTAATCTAAAACCTGATCTACCGCTGGTTTAAAAGATTTAGGTGTATGTTTCCAACGGCTTAAAAACTGCGCATTGCGCTTATACCGCGCAATGCGCGCTGCAATTACGGTAATTCATAGAGAGCTATGGATTACGCGTCATCCCCCCGCGCGTACAATACGATCGTATCGTACGCACGGGGGGAGAATTGATATGTCAATTGTTATTGGCGAATACGTGCCACTGTCAATGCATGTCTATGGTTCCAAAACACCGCCGCAATAAGCCGTGTGAGCATACCCTTAGCGCTTTCTAGCTACAAAGCGACAATTCCGGCTCAGGTAAACCACTTTCACCTTGGTCTGCCTGTTTTAAATGTTTGGCGCCCAGTTTTGGCTTCCTCCAGACATAAATGTGTAGAATCATACTGTTGTGGTGCGACGCCTCAAGGACGCCCCCTGATCTCAGGCGCATTACAAAGTGTTGCGGGCGCTTTATAACGCGCCTAATTTTGGAATGCGTCAGCTCATACATCGAGCACACAGGGCTGCGCCAGTTTTTGGGCTGAAAGGACACCAGAGTACAGGCACAGTCCCGTACATACATGTCACCCTAAGGGCTCATCCCCACGGCAAAGGAAAAATACCGGGTGGTTTATCCGACCGGTATTTGCCCGGTTTGTGTGCCGTCCCCACTGCTTTTCTCCGCGAGTAGCAGAGAAAAGCCCTCCCCCTTCACATTGAGATGTTCATAAACCTTCTGGAGGAATGAACATCTGGACGGAGGAATGAACATCTGCAGTGTTTTTCAGGCAGACGGCAGTTTGAAAAACCACCGGGCGGCAAACCCGTGCAGTGGGGACTGCCGCACGGGTTTTCCATAGAAGCCCGTGTAAAAGTTTGCGGCCGGTTTTTCAGAGGGTCTGCAAAACCGCAAACCGTCTGAGAAACCGGCCACAAAACCGGGACATGGCCTTAGTCTTTACCTTGAGCTCTTTACAAGAGTGAAGAAACCAGGCAATACATTTTAGAGGCTGAGTACACTTGATGGTAAGCTTTCGAGTATGTTGACATTATGTCTGTCCAAGAAAGCTAGTACTCTCCATAGCTTCCCATTGAATACATTCAGCCTCTTAAACTGGATATCTTCGCTCTTCTACTGCTTTCTACGGCTTACATGGTACAAGTTTATACTCTTTGTGTTCTTTGTCACGTTCCTCACTCCTGAACAAGTTTTGCAGTGTTTCCGGAGTATTATCCTACTGAAAGAGGTCACTGCCATTAGGAAATCTCACTGCCATGTAGGGGTGGACTTGGTCTGTACAGTGTTAGATAGGTGGTACAGGTCACAGTAACATCCACATGATGCCAGGAGCCAAGGTTTCCCAGAAGAACATTGCCCATCACACTGCCTCCACTATCTTGTCTTCTTCCCATCCTAGTGCCATCTCTTCCCTAGGTAGGTGATGCACACGCACCTGGTCACCCACATGATGGAAAATGTGATTCATCAGACCAGGCCTCCTTCTTCCATTTCTCCATGCTCCAGTTCTGATGCTCCAGTAACCCTTGTAGGCACTTCCGGTGGTGGACAAGGGTCAGGATGGGCCCTCTGGCCGGTCGGTATCTATACAGCTCATTCCACATGTCCTGTGTGTCCTGACACCTCTCTGCCACAGCCAGCAAGAACTTTTCCAACAAATTGTCCTCCAGTAGCCTTTCTGTGGAATCGGGCGAGATGGGCTAGCCCTCACCCTCCGCACACATCAATACTTCTTGGGTGCACAATAAAAAATATATAGTGTTTGGGCAGAATTTTTTTTTACCCTTTGGCGTCAAGTCATTAATGGTGCACGTCCTGTCCAGAGCCCCCTCATCTACCTTCATACGTCCACCACAAATTAAGCCCTAACCCACCCCAAATGACTATACTACCAAACCATACTCTGAGTACCCCAAACACGTCACTGCTTCTCCCCTCGTCTTCACCTTGTTATGCTGCTTTTATTATTGACATCTTCAATTAATAAGAAAAGAATAAAGCAGGCGCCATTACACTGTAGAATTCTGTATTTCAGCTTTGTCAGCTTCCTTGTAGATCTTAGAGATCACAAACTTTGAAGAAATCCTTTAAACATCAGCAAAATGTCACGCGTGTGTCATCTGCACGATGGTTCGATAATCCCTGACATTGATGAGGGTGAAATAACAGCTAAACTCCATCAGCGGCTGCAGGAGAAGCACCATGTTATAATCACTGATTCCAGTGGCCCCTAAAACCTAAATTTTCACCCAGAGGCGTAGCTTGAAGCTTCGGGGCCCTGGTGCAAATAGTGAAATGGGGCCCCTCAGTTACCATGTGCCATTGACAATGCTGGGCAGAAGGGCTTTTGGGCCCCCTCAGGCTGCAGGGCCCAGTAGCGACAGTTACCTCTGCACCCCCTGTAGCTGCGCCCCTGTTTCCATTTTTGTTCTAATACAGAGTTCCAAATCCCCTGCATACGAAGAGTTAGGTTTCGTCTACACATCAATGTTAAAAGGGCATCCAAAGTCCGACGGCATTTTCACATTGCTGTACCGCAGCTTTGGGCACGGGTTTGCGGCAAAAGCCGCGGTCAGTTTTCAGATTTCTGGTGGCCCCCTACATGGGCTGCACGGGAATCCGACGTGTATCAGGCAGTAGATAGAACATGTTCTATCTTCTGCCGGGCGGCTTCAGTAGAAAACCCGTTGCTGTGTAGACTACAGCACGGTTTTTCTATTGGAGTCTACACTGCGCTGGGTACAGTCAAATTCAAAATACTGAATCCACTGAAAATCCAACGAGAATCCAGTGCTGTGTAGACCATGTCTTAAAGCAGGGGCCCTCAAACTACGGCCCGCCGAGGACTTTTATCCGGCCCGCAGTCCACAAAGACCCTGCTAAAATCAATAGCTAAGCTGGCCCCTGTAAGTGATTGATTGGAGGGCGGACACTCGTCACCCGTACTATGGGAGGTGCTGTGGGCGGTGACGGTGGGGTGCGGGGCGCAACGAAATGTTGGGGGCCCGTTTATGGGGAATGGGGAGTTTGCGGGAAATCTGCAGGGGAAGGGAGGGTTTGAAGTGAGGGGGGGGGGAAAAATTTTGCAGAGGAGGGGGGAGGTGCCTGAGTGACGGAGGGGCGGGAAATCTGCAAAAGGAAAGGGGGTCCCGGAGTAAAGGGGGGGGGCATTTCTGCAGGGGGAAGGGAGGAAACCTGAGGGGACGGGGGGGGCACTTGAAAGGGCGGGGGTCCCTGAGGGACGGAGGGGGGGGCCACTTGCAGGGACGGGGGTTCCCTGATTTGGAAGGGAGGGGGCGGGAACTTTGGGGAGGCGGGAGGTCCCGGGAGTGAGGGAGGGGGGGACTTGCAGAGGAGGGGAAGGTCCCTGAGTAAAGGGGGGGGGGCACTTGAAGGGGAAAGGGAAAGGTCCCCTGGGGGATGGGGGGGGGGGGAACTTTTGCGGGGGGAAGGGAGGTCCCGGGGAGTGACAGAGGGGCGGGCACTCTGCAGGGATGGGGGGTTTCCCTTTTGAGTGACGGGGGCGGGCATTTTGCAGAGGAGGGAGGTGCCCTGAGGGGCCGGGGGCGGGACACTCTGCGGAGGACGGGAGGTCCCTGAGTGACGGAGGGGGGGGGCATTGAGAGGAGGGGAAAGGTCCCTAAGTACGGGGGGGGGCCCACTCTCCCAAGAGGAGGGGGGGGGCCCTGAGTGACGGGGGGGGGGGGCATTGCAGAGGAGGGAAGGTGCCTGAGTGACGGGGGGGGCGGGACTCTGAAAAGGAAACGGGGGGTGCCTGGTGACGGAGGGGGGAAAATTTGCGGGGGACGGGGGGGCCTGGGGGAGGAGGGCGGGGCACTCTGAGAGGCCGGGGGGGTCCCTGAGGGGAGGTGGGGGGGACACTCTGCAGAGGACGGGAGGGTGCATGAGTGAGGGGGCGGCCACTCTGCAGAGGGGGGAGGTCCCTGAGTGAGGAGGGGGGGCCCTCGCAGAGGAGGGAGGTGCTAAATGACGGGGGGCGGGCACTTTGCAGGGGAAAGGGGGACCCTGAGGGGCGGGGGGCGGGGGACTTTGTAGGGAGGGGGGTTTGCCTGAGTGCGGAGGGGGGGGCCTTGAAAGGGGAAGGGGGTGCCTGAGTGCGGAGGGCGGGCACTCTGCAAAAGGACGGGGGGGGAGCCTGAGGGGAGGGGAGGGCGGATTTGCAGAGGCGGGAGGTGCCTGGTGAGGGGAGGGGGGCACTCTGCAGAGGGACGGGGGGTCCCTTTGAGTGAGGGGGCGGGCACTTGAGGGGAAGGGAGGGGGTGAGTGAGGAGGGGGGGAACACCCCGCAGGGGGAAGGGGGGTTGGGGGGAGTGCGGGGGGCCCGGGGCAATCTGAGAGGAGGGGGAGGGGGGGGGGGTCCCGGGTTTGGACAGAGGGCGGGCACTTTGCAGAGGACGGGGGTCCCTGAGTGAAGGAGGGGGGCCCAATCTGCAGGGCGGGGGGGTTCCCCCGGTAAAGGAGGGCGGGCACTTGAAGAGGAGGGGAAAGGGTTCCTGAGTGACGGAGGGGGGGGATCTCCCGGGACGGGAGGAAATGGTGACGGAGGGGGGGCCCACTCTGCAGAGG
Source organism: Phyllomedusa bahiana (assembly GCA_025379985.1). Lineage (NCBI taxonomy): Eukaryota > Metazoa > Chordata > Amphibia > Anura > Hylidae > Phyllomedusa > Phyllomedusa bahiana. The sequence continues at coordinate 14,364 of JAODAL010049973.1, read as the reverse complement.
CGGGAGGTGCCTAAAGTGACGGGGGGGGGGCATTTCCGGGCAAAAGGACGGGGGTGAGGAGTGACGGAGGGGGGGGGCATCTGGGGAGGACGGGGGGCCCTGGTGACGGGGGGGGGACCTGCAGGGGGAGGGAGGTGCCCTGAGTGACGGGGGGGCGGGCCACTTTTTTGCAGAGGAGGGGAAAGGTGCTGAGTGCGGAGGGGGGGCACTCTGCAGAGGGGGGAGGTGTTGAGTGACGGAGGGCGGGCACTCTGCAGAGGACGGGAGGTGCCTGGTGACGGGGGGGCGGGCACTCTGCGAGGACGGGGGGGTCGGAGGTTAGGAGGGCGGGCCCTCTGCAGAGGCGGGAGGTCCCTAAAGTGACGGAGGGCGGGCATTGCAGAGGCCGGGAGGTCCCCTGAGTGAGGGGGGCGGGAAATCTGCAGAGGAGGGAGGTGGGGAGTAAAGGAGGGGGGCATCTGCAGAGGATGGGGGGGGTGCCTGATTGAGGGAGGGGGGGCCCACTTGCAGAGGGGGGAGGTGCCTGAGGGGAGGGGGGGGCGGGCATTGCAGAGGCCCGGGAAAGGTACCTGAGTGCGGGGGGGGGAAATTTCGCAGAGGAGGGGGAGGTGTGAGTGCGGAGGGGGGGGAAACTTTTGCAAAAGGCGGGAGGTGCCTGGTGACGGAGGGCGGGGCATTGCAAAAGGACGGGGGGTTTTGCCTGAGTGACGGAGGGCGGGAAATCGGCAGAGGCCCGGGGAAGGTACTGAGTGACGGGGGCGGGCATCGGGCAGTGGAGGGGGGGTTCCTGAGTAAAGGGAGGGGGGCACTCTGAGAGGACGGGAGGTGCCTAAGTGACGGGGGGGGCACTTGCAGGGGGACGGGGGGTTCCCGATTTGACGGAGGGGGGAATTGCAGAGGAGGGGAGGTGCCGGGTTAAAGGGAGGGGGGGCCTTCTGCAGAGGAGGGAGGTGCCTGAGTGACGGAGGGGGGCACTCTGCGAGGACGGGGGGTTTGCTGAGTGAGGGGAGGGGGGGCCATTTCTGAGGGGAAGGGAGGTCCCCTGAGTAAAGGAGGGGCGGGCACTCTGCAGAGGAGGGAGGTGCCGGAGTGCCGGAGGGGGGCCCATTTGGGAGAGGAGGGGAGGTGTTTGGAGGTCGGGGGGGGGGAACTTCAGAGGGGGGGAGGTCCCTGTGGACGGAGGGCGGGAAATCTGCAGAGGAGGGAGGGGCCTGATTTTGAGGAGGGCGGGGCACTTTTGAGGGGAGGGAGGTTCCTGAGGAGGAGGGGGGGCACTTCCCAGAGGACGGGAGGTCCCTGAGTAAAGGGAGGGCGGGCACTCTGCAGGGGAAAGGGGGGGGTGCTGATTTAAACGGAGGGGGGCCCCCCCTGCAGAGGAGGGGGAGGTGCATGAGTGGGGAGGGCGGGAACTCTGCAGGGGAAAGGGGAGGTGCCTGAGTGCCGGAGGGGGGACTTCCCGGGAGGAGGGGAGGTGCCTGAGTGCCGGAGGGGGGCACTCTGCAGGGACGGGGGGGGCCCTCGGGTGACGGGGGGCCGGGTTCTCCCGAGGAAGGGGGTGGGGGAGGGGATGGAGGGGGGCCTCTGCGAGGCGGGGGGGTTTCCCTGGTGACGGGGGGAGGGCATCTGCAGAGGGGGGGTTTGCCTGAGTGCGGAGGGTGGATTTTTAAAATCTAGGGGAGGTCCCTGGGGAGTGGATTGGAGTGCCCGCCCCCCGTCCACTAAGGCACCCCCCGTTTCCTTTTCAGGGGGTACCCGAAACCCCCCTTCCCACACGGGCGTTCCCGACAGGGAGGGCAAGGCAGAACCCCCCTCTCAAATTTTGGGGCAGGGGCCCCCCCCCCCTCTGTGGTTGGGGTGGGACCCCCCCTTCCCCTGTAGTCGGGCAGGACCCCCCCCTTTTTTATGCTGTTTTCGGGGGAAAGGGGCCCCTTGTGGGTTTGAGGCAGAAACCCCCCTCCCGGGAGTGCCGGGGCCCGGGTTTCCCTTTGGGGACGGGGAGCCAATTTGGTCGGACAGGGTAAATTTTTTAGAACCCCTTTTTAATTATTATGGATGTACTGTGCTTTCCAGCCCCTGTTGCTTGCTTGTTTTTCGGGTTTTTGGGGAAAAGTGGGTAAAGCCCTTATAGAGCTCAAAATGTGGGGAACCCCTTTGTTATAGTTTAAAACAGTTTTAAAAGATGACAAGTTTGTCTAGTTTATTTTGGTTTTATCTTTTCCCTGGCCCCCCTCCCTAAAAATTACTCAAAAGAGTGTCATTGGGGAGGCTGGAATCTATAACAAATGTGGCCCAGCTTTGGGAAATTCTAAAAATGTTGAAATTGGTAAATTGACCGCACGATGTTTTCCGAAAAAATTTAAACTGGGGGTTTAAACGTGATAAAGTAAAAAAAAAAAACAAAGTGAAACACTAAAATAAAATAAAAGCAATCCAAAAGCCATATAAATGTAACGCAAGTAAAATGTCTAGTTCATCACGCAAAAAGTCCTACACAGCTCTGTATCGGAAAAATAAAATTTATGGCTATCAAATGACAGATCCATAATATTATTTACACAATAACAACTTTTTTATTTTAAAAAAAGCGTTCAACATGAAAAATATATAAATTGGTATCGCCATATCGTATCGACCCAAGTAAAACTTTTTTAAAACTAATCCGGCCCTCAATGGACTGATGGGACAGGAACTGGCCCGTCAAAAGTTTAGACCCTGTCTTAAAGGGTAAACTTCTAGCTTACAAATTTCCATATACTCTATGAGATAGCAAAAACATGGCTGCTTACAGAACAGCGCTATGCGTTCGAAGGCTGTTGGGTATGCAGTTAGGCTATTCACTGCATACCAGAGCCACTGGGCGGGTGGTGCTGTGTCTAACAGCAAGCAGGGATGTTATAGTAACCCCATACAATAGCTTTTAGCATATGTGAAAATTATTGCAAAAAAGACTACTGTTGGATGATGTCCTGGATGATGAAGCCTTCAACTACTATAATGCACTATATGTGGGCCCTGCTTTCAGGTGTACATAGCCCTTTTTCTCCTACTCCATTGATTTTCCCAGAACACATAGGCCTCCTATGGTCAGATGCCTTGGGATCAACCATCAACGGATGACAGTGGCCTGCTAATATATATGGCCACATTATGAAACGGTTTGTCTAAAACTCACTTTTTTGCATAGGTTTCTATGGGAAAAGTGAGTTTTGACCAAACGTTTCATACTTGGGCCCTGTGTTATCGAACCAATTCGAGAAAGTTGTTTGAGTCGGACACTCGATTTTCTCGAACGAATTTTACTGTACGTTCCAGTAATGGCGAGTTCCAAGGCGTTCGACACGCCATTTTAATAGCACTTTCTGCATTTTGTGGGCCAATCCAATCGTGCTAGCAGAGAAGAGTACAAAAAGGTGAGTTGCTCAAGATCATGACCATGTTATATATATTTCACTGTATTGCGTTCTGAACATCATTTTCAGCTCACTCTCTGCACTGTACATACTTCTCTCTGCTTGCTTGCATGCAGGCACAGGATTTGTTATTAGCGATTTTAGACAGGAAAAGCTGCTATTTTGATTAGTTAGGTAGTTAGTTAGGAGGGTGTGCAGCAAGCTTAGGGAATCAAGACTTACCGTATATACTCGAGTATTAGCCGACCTGAGTATAAGCCGAGGCACCTACTTTTGCCCCAAAAAACGGGAAAACTTATTGACTCGAGTATAAGCCTAGGGTAAAAAATGCAGCGGCTACTGGTAAATTTTTAAAATAAAAATGGATACCAATAAAGTTACATAGGCAGTTTAATGTCCCCCATAGGCAATTATAGGCAGATATATGGCCCTATATGCAGGTATAGGCAGGTATATGTCCTCCATAAGCAGATTATAGGCAGGTATATGGCCCCATACGCTGGTAATAGGCAGGTATATGGCCCATCGCAGGTGGGCAGGCTGTAGGAGTAGGGCAGTTAGGCAGCTGTAGGCAGGTATAGGGCGCTGTAGAGTATAGGGCCGGCTGTAGGCAGGTATAGGGCCGGCTGTAGGCAGGTATAGGCAGCTGTAGGCAGATATAGGGCAGGTATAGGCAGCTTTAGGCAGTTATAGGGCCGCTGTAGGCAGGTATAGGCAGCTGTAGGCAGGTATAGGGCAGGTATAGGCAGCTGTAGGCAGGTATAGGGCAGGTATAGGGCCGGCTGTAGGCAGGTTATAGGAAGCTGTAGGCAGATATAGGGAAGGTATAGGCAGCTGTAGGCAGGTATAGGGCCGGCTGTAGGCAGGTATAGGCAGCTGTAGGCAGGTATAGGGCAGGTATAGGCAGCTGAGGGCAGGTATAGGCAGGTATAGGGCGGCTGTAGGCAGGTATAGGCAGTTGTAGGCAGGTATAGGGCCAGCTGTAGGCAGGTATAGGGCAGGTATAGGCAGCTGAGGGCAGGTATAGGGCAGGTATAGGGCCGACTGTAGGCAGGTATAGGGCCGGCTGTAGGCAGGTATAGGCAGTGTAAAAAAATAAAAAAACAATCACTTACTGGCTCCCCGCTTCTCCGTCTCCCTCGCCGCTCCGCCTCCTCGCTGTCGCCTCCCGCGCGCTGTCCTCGGGTCTTCTCGGCACAGGCGGGTGACGTCATCAGGCCGCGCACGCAGCGTGATGACACACGCTGCCTGTGCCGGGAGCTCCGGACAGCCGCCAGTCTGCGGCCGCGCGGAGGCCACTGCGGGGCACAGAGCGCTCGCTCTGTGCCCCGCAGTGGTATTCCCTTTCCTATATGCTCGGAGGAGTCGATTAGTGAAGGGATCGCGGCAGTCCCGGCCACGCGCCGACTGTGCACACGCTTCATTATAGCGCTCCCTGAGAGTGCTGTGTGAAGGGATCGCGGACATGCCCGGGCCAGCGCAGCGCCCGGCCACTGTGCGCTGTACTCGGCGTTCAGTTATATGCGCTCCCTGAGGAGCCGCATATAACTGAAGCGTCCCTGTCAGCGCCCGTGCCATCGCAGCTCCTGAGCGCCGACAGTGACTCGAGTATAAGCCGAGGGGAGATTTTTCAGCACATTTTTTGTGCTGAAAAACTCGGCTTATACTCGAGTATATACGGTAGTTAGATAGCATTTTCCTCTCCATAGACATCAATAGTTAGGGAGTTTGGTATTGCTGGCAGCATCTTTCCCACACCCAGAAGCTGTTATTTGGCAACATTTGCAGGATCACATAACGCCTAACTCTCATATACATGGATATATATTACATAGAGTGCTTGGATTTGCTAAATCATACTCAGTGCCCAAAAGTTCAGTTTTTGCAGTATTGGGGTGAAATAATTTTATAAAAATTAACCCGAACATCTTCTCCCATTGAGTTTAATGGGGTTCGAGTTCGAATCGAACCTTGAACCGAACAACACTATTGTTCGAAGTTCGACTCGAACTCTAACGTATTACTGTTCGCTCATATCTACTAATATACTAACATTCTTCCAAAGCCCCAGGTCCATTATGTGTGATCAAACCTTGAAATAACCAATGTTTTGGAGAGTAGAAGATAAGCCATTCAGAGACTTAGCACCTTTATCATAGATTTTAAAAGAGATGTGTAGAGTTAAAGGATAAAGTTCTAGCTGAGAGAATTACCACACATCAGCAAATACACCAAGAGATAACAAAAACATGGCTGCCTTCATCCAGAAACAGCGCCAATGTTGTCCACAGGCTGTTTGTGGTACTGCAGTTTCAACCTCATTGACTGCAATACCCCACAGAGCCCATGGACAGGAGTGGTGCTGTGTCTAGAAGCAAGCAAGGATGTTATTTTAACCCCTTACAATATCTTCTAGCATATGTGATAGGGATTGCAAAGAAGACTGTTGTTGGAGGTCCAGTTCCTGAATGATGAAGTCCCCATCTATTAAACTGTACTATATGTAGGTCCAGCTTTCAGGTGAACGTAGCCATTTTTCTACTCCTCTATTGAATTTCCCAGAATCCTTTGGTCTTCTGTGGCCAGTGGGCCATCAGAACCATTGATCAGTTGGGTCCAGCTATTATACAAGCTTCAACGAGCATCTCTTGCTCTGAAAGACAAATCCTGTCCTACATCACCCAGATAACATATTAATTTAAATGGGAACTGAATAATACTTAAAGGGGGTTGTCTTACCATGCTGTTTCACAGAGCCATAGGCAGATTCGTATTTACACTCCCTCACTCTAACTGGTCAGGCTGTGGGTGGTCCTATAGCAGTGATTAGCATGTCAGCTCTGTATTTCCAGCTCTTCTAATTGCACTGACATGAGAGCAGGATGTTATCTATAATGCAGAGAGCACAACTAAAGGCCATACTTACAGCTCAATGGCTGGACTATAGACTAAACCCAGTATGAAGCAACATAAGCCCCTGTGCCACTTATAATGCAGAGAGCTACGAAGCTCAAAGTAAACAATCAAAAGTAATTAATCTCCTTTGTTTGTTAGAGATAACACACTTTGTTTTCAAGTAGTGGATGGTCCTGATCATGTCTAATCAGGAAGGGAGGGCAGATCGGTAACCACAGAAACTTGTGTGCACTCAGAGCAGCTAAAATATCTCTTATCTCCTGGTGATATCAAAAAAGGAATTTATTTAGAAAAAGTCTTCATTTACTGTTCCCTACATATTGAAAGCTTATCTACGTAGTGATTAAACTCCTTTCATTGCCCCTGTGGTGGCGCTGGAGGGAAATTGAACACTTACTGCCAGATTTCCCAACAGATCATAGCTGATCACTGGCTTTCTGTCAAGAAACAAGACCCCCACAGTGTTCTTAATGTATGTAAGTGTCCATTCTATAGCAGAATTTTATCGAAAAATTGTGGCCAATTTTGCTCCCCAGCATCGACGCCATATATTCATGTGTTGAAATACAAAAATTAATTGAAATTTGTATTCTTTAAGTCAGCAATGGCATGAATACAGATGGACAATTAAACATCAAACCGCTTAATTGGATTTGGTGTCACTCATTGTATTGGCAATTGCTTGGCCTGTGAAATTTTACATCGTGAAACATTAAAGTCTTCGGCAATTAATAATTATTCATCCCTGAGGGTTCATATTAATTAAATGAAATACGTTCTTGAACTCTTCACTAAACATAGATAGGGAATACGAATAGATGTACTGCTATAGGAAGTCATTACAATCCGTCCTGGTTCACACTGTTCTATGAAATGTTTTACATTGAGGGAATATCCAAAAAGATCTGACCTTGCCAGAAACTAGGGAGGTGGAGCCTATGAAATGGGAAGGGCATACTTTCTTATGGCTTCCATTTTTTTAAAGGGTTGTTCAATAATTATTCATTCCCTCAGTCCGTTTTCCTTTGGGTTTTACTTTGAATTCAGGGGCGTGTTTATGGCTTCAAAAGGGGCAGTAGAAGCCCGGGCTGTCTATGCAACCAGTGTGGGAGCCTTTCAGGGAGATTGAAAGGTCTGTAGCTATAGCAACCCGTGCGGGAGCCATATGAGGGGTCAAACAGGTCGAGCAAGCAACCAGCGCTGGCAGCTTCAAAGAGATTTAAAAGGTCTTAGCTATAGCAATCAGTGGGCAGCCTATCAGGAGAATTTTAAAAAGGTCTGTAGTATAGCAACCCGCTGGGAGCCTTCAGGAGAGATTTAAACAGGTCGTAGCTATAGCAACCCCGTGCTGGCGCCCATCGAGAGATTTAAAAGTCTGTAGCTTAAGGAAATGAGGAGCGATCAGCCCCCTACAAGAAGGGTATCTAGGAATAGGGAGGCCCTGCAAAAAGGACAATATTTAAAGTGATTTGTTTTTGCAAGTCTTTAAATAAAAAACAGCAATCCTTGTAAGGAAAACCCTTTAAAGAGTTTTTGCAAAAGGGTTTGGTGCATCATGGGGGGTAGTATGCAGGGTAAAAAAGGGGAAAATTTTGCCTAAGCAAACTTTTAAACGAACAAATGTAGGACGATTCCCCAAAAGGTCAATATGGTAACCAGTGCCTAGTAAATTGTCCTTAAATTTAAGTCCAAAGGTTGGAAACTTAATCCCTTTCGCCAAAGGCCTATTTTTTTTTTTAATTTTTTTTTTTTTCCCTCCTTGCCTTTCCAGAGCCATAACTTTTTTTTATTTTTCCACCAACATAGATACATTAGGGCTTTTATTTTGGGACAAGTTGTACTTTCTGCTGTGAACAAGGGCAATATGCCCGAAACGCGTTAGCTCTGCCTCGCTAACTGTATTTTATCCCTTTTGTACCGAATTCTTAATAAATATGCCGATTTTTGCACCGAAAGCTGGATTGGAGGAATTCTTTGGTTCCTTTTTGTTTTTGTTTTTTCTTATGTGGGGTCCGTTTGGTCGGGGGCCATTCAATCCAAGCAAGGAAGGATGCAGCGGCGCTTGAAACAGGTGGAATAGATGCATCTAATGAAAGAAGGAAGGTGAGCCAAAGCCTAATACTTCTATGTTTGCTATTGTACTTTCTAATGGTGTCATTCATCGTACCATAGAATGTACTGGGAAACCCCCAAAAATTCTAAGTGGGGTAAAATGTGAAGAAAACGTACTTATGCCATGTTTGTGGAAGTTTTGTTTTTATGGCGTTCATTCTTTGGTAAAAGTGATGTATTAGCTGTATTCTACAGGTTGATACGCTTTCGGCAATACCAAACATGTACGGTTTCCATTATGTTTTGGTACTGTAAAAAACTTCCAAAAATTTTCCATTTTCGGAATTTGCACTGCAGCACCATTTTTTTGCAACCAGTAACTTTTTTGTACTAACACCTATGGACTTGAGTGAGGGGGCATTTTTGCGGGCTGAAGTGTACTTTTTATTGCTACCAGTTTGGAATGCATGCGACTTTTTAAATTAAATTTTTAGGGGACTTCGGGACTTTGATTACGTTTGAGGCCGATACACTTGGCTCTTCCGGGTTTGTTCAGCGCTGACTTCCGGACATGCGCAGTTCATTTTGAAGCACGTTGTGATGTATCGAGTGAGATGTATGTGCATTCTATGCTGGGACTCACCAAACAACAAGGAAGTAAGTTTTAAGTGGTTGAATAGACATGTGGATCACTGTTTTAACCTATGTATGTTTACTTACACATGTGCAATATAATTGCTTATAATGATGTCATTCTATTGGTGGAATTGCGTTATGGGAGGGTTTCTGTATCCCCTTAAATATGTATGCATTCACTATGTATTTCATGCTTGTTTGAAAAAGGCCATGTATTGACGGGCCGAAACGTTGCTATGGTGTTTTTCACTTTGGAATAAAGTTCACTCCTGCTTTTAAGATGCTGTCGTCCAAACCATTACTTTTTTTTGGAACTGGTATTACGAGGGGCACCAAGGTTGGTAGTTCTCTTCCCCCCACTTCCTCACCCTACCGTACCAAAATAAGGCCAACATTGCCCCCCCCTGGAACCCTCCAAACAGCCGTTTTTAAACAATCCACAAAAAACCTTGTTACAATAATTTCCTCTAGTACAGCGGCCCCCCAACCTTTTTTCACCAGGGCCCGGTTTGATGCACGAAAATTTTCCACGCCCAGTGGGGGGGGGGGTTTATTAGGGGGGGGTTGATGTTTAGAATCCCAAAAAAAAAAACCCAAAAAAGTGTAACTGTGTTTTTTAAGGGTATAGTGTGGGGTAAACAATTTTATAATGGAGACGTTTGTCACTCTGTGGGTCACTATTATTTTAAATAATGCTGACCACGAGTGATAACAGTCGGGAGAAATATTATCAGCATTATACATGTATTAATATACTGTGAATCCTTGTTTATAGAGATTATGCCCCCTGTAATAATAAATAAGCCCCCGTAGTTAATATAATAGCCCCCCCGTAGTGAACATACCCCCCCAGTAGTGATGTGATACAAAAAACGCCCCAGTAGTAAAGGATAAAGCTGCCCCCCGGGTTTATAGTGATAATACCCCCCAGTATGAAGGGGATACATACCCCCCCAGTTTTGATGTATACATAGCGCCCCCAGTATGATATTGATACATAGCCCCCCCAGTAGTGATAGTGATACAAAAAGCTGCCCCAGTATGATGGTACATAGCGCCCCCAGTAGTGAATAGTGATACAAGCCCCCCCATTTGATACATAGCGCCCCCATAATGATACATGCTCCCCCCCAGTAGTGATGGGCAAGCCCCCCCCAGTATGAAGGATCATACCCCTCCCAGTATTGATAGTGATACATAGCTCCCCCCGTAAGTGATACATACCCGCCCCAGTATGATGTGATACAAGCCCCCCCCAGAATGATACATACTGCCCCCGTAATGAAACATACCCCCCCATAGTATAGTGATCATACTGCCCCCATAGGATATGAACATGCCCCCCATAGGATAGTGATACATACTCCCCCCCAGTAGTGATAGTGTAAAACTCCCCCCAGTATGATGTGAACATAGCTGCCCCCAGTAGTTAGTTTACAAGCTGCCCCCAGTGTGTAGGATCATACTCCCCCCATAGTAAATGAACATAGGCCCCCAGTGTGATAGTGATACATAGCTCCCCCCATAGTGATAGTGAACAAAGCTGCCCCCATAGTGAAAGTGTACATAGCTGCCCCCATAGTGAAAAAAACATAGCCCCCCCAGTATGATAGTGTACAAAGCGCCCCCGTAGTGAAGTGATACATAGCTGCCCCCAGTATGATAGTGATACATACCGCCCCCCAGAGTGATAGGGGAAAAATTTAGCTCCCCCATAGTTGGTAATACTGCCCCCAGTAAGTAATAGTGCCCCCCAGTAGTGATACATAGCTCCCCCCATAGTATAATAAAACCCGCCCCCAGTAGTGATAATAGCTCCCCATTGAACATAGCTCCCCCCAGTGAAAAGTGATAATAGCGCCCCCAGTAGTATAGGGAACCCCCCCCCCCCCCCCCATATAAAAAAGTGAAATAGCTGCCCCCAGAGTGATAGTGATAAAAGCTGCCCCCCTGTATATGATAATAGCTCCCCCCATAGTGGATTAAAATAGTGCCCCCAGTTGTAGTGATAATAGCCACCCCCCAGAGTAATATAATACCCGCCCCAGAAATGATAGTGATTAGAAGCCGCCCCAGTAGTAGTGATAATAGTGCCCCCAGTAGTAATGATAAAGCCCCCCCCCAGAGTAGTGATAATAGCTGCCCCCAGTAGTGATATGAAAAAAAGCTGCCCCCGTGTAATGTGTACAAGCTGCCCCCAGTAGTAAATGTCATAGCTGCCCCCATATGTTGATACAAACTCCCCCAGAGTAATGAAAATAGCGCCCCCCATAGTAAGGAAAATAGCCGCCACCAGTAGTAGTGATAATAGCTCCCCCCAGTGGGTTGTGAAAAACCCAATAGCCCCCCCAGTAGTGAAAAAGCTGCCCCCATAATTTAAATAGCCCCCCCAGTAGTTATGATAAAATACTCCCCCATAGGGGAAAAGATAATTTGCCCCCCATAGTAGTGAAAATTAGCTGCCAAGTAGTGTGTATAAAGGCCCCCATGTATGATAATAGCTCCCCCAGTAGTAGTGATAATAGCGCCCCCCGTAGTAATTTGAAAATTTAGCCCCCCCATAGTGATAATAGTTTCCCAGAAATGATAATAGCTGCCCCCAAGTGATATTGATAATAGTGCCCCCAGTAGTAAGGATAAATCCCCCCAAAATTGAAAATGAAAATACTGCCCCCAGTAAAAAAGGTATAAGTTTTCCCCCAATAGTGATAATACTGCCCCATATGAAAATACGCCCCCAGTAGTAAGTGTTAAATAGTCCCCCCATTTTAAAGATAAAAAACTCCCCCCAGAAAATAATAGCTCCCCCCAAAGTGAAGTAAATAGCGCCCAAAAATGGGAATGATAATAGCTGCCCCCAAAGTGAAAAATAAAACATAGCCCCCCCAGTAGTAAGTGATAATAGCTGCCCCCAGTTTGAAAGTGATAATAGCTCCCCCCGTGTAGTGATAATAGCGCCCCCATAGTAATGTAATAGTTGCCCCCAGTAGAGTGATAATACTCCCCCAGAGTAATGTATAAGCTGCCCCAGTAGAAATGAATATAGCTGCCCCGTAGTAGTGATATAATACTGCCCCCAGTAGTAGTGATATATAATATGGTATATAGCTGCCCCCAGTAGTAATGGTATATAGCTTCCCCATATAGTGAATATAGCTGCCCCAGTAGAATGATATATAGCGCCCCCAGTAGAGTATATAAAAAGCTCCCCCAGTAGTATTGTAATAGCGCCCCCGTAGTAAGGGTATATAGTGCCCCAGTGTAAGGGTATATAGCTCCCCCAGTAGTAAAATGGTATATAGCCCCCCCATAGTAAGATATATAGCTGCCCCAGTAGTTTGGGAATATAGCCCCCATAGAATGGTATATAGTGCCCCCAGTAGTATGATATATACGTCCCCTAGTAATGATATATAGCCCCCCCGTAGTAGGTATATATTCCCCCCCAGTATTATTGGTATAAGCGCCCCCATAAAATGAAATAGCGCCCCGTATAGGGGGTAAAAACTCCCCCCAGTAGAAAGGTAATTTTCCCCCATAAAATGTATATAGGCCCCCAAATAAAAATTGTATAAAACCCCCCCAGTAGTATGATTATGGGCTCCCCAGTAGTATGAATATAGTTTCCCCAGTAGTAGTGATAAAACTGCCCCCAGTATGTGATATAAGCTGCCCCCAGTATATTTGTATTACTGCCCCAATAGTAGGGTAAAAGCTGCCCCCAATAGAAAGGGTATATACGCCCCCAGTAGATGATAAAGCTGCCCCAGTATTGATATATGCTGCCCCATATATGAAATATTGCCCCCAGTATATTGGTATATACTGCCCCCCAATAGTAATGGTTAAAATTAGCTCCCCCCAGAGTATGTATTACTCCCCCCAGTAGAAATTTGATATAGCTGCCCCCCCCAGTATTTGGGTATATACCCTCCCCAGAGTAGTGATTATAGTCCCCCCCAGTAGTATATATAAATATGGTATATAGCTGCCCCTAAATGTATATATAATAGGGAATATAGTCCCCCCATATAATGGTATTAGCCCCCCCTAGTATGTATTAGCTGCCCCCAGTGTGTGTTATAGCGCCCCCTAGTTTGGTATATAGCTGCCCCCATAGAAAAAGGGTATAAGCTGCCCCCCAGTAGTTTGGTTATAGCTCCCCCGAAAATAATTAATAGCTGCCCCCAGTAAATGTATATAGCCCCCCCAGTAGTTTTAATATACTGCCCCATAGAAGGTAAAATACTGCCCCAGCATACATTCAGGGAAAAAAAAAAAAAAAAAAAAAAGTAATAAGCAGTCACCCCTTTTCCTGGATCCTGGGCCCCGAGCTCCCCCCCGGCAGCCGACGCATAAAGGCGCGGGGGGTGGACTCACGGCATCACACCCCCTGCCTGCTATCGTTTAGATACGGTTCAGTAGCGCCGCATCTAAGCGAGAGGGAAAGCGGGGGGGGAAAATGCTCGTCCGCATTCCCTGAAATCAGCCCACGCTGAGTGCAGCTGCAGGTTTGCGCGCCGGGATTAAGCCCGCGCAGACAATGCCACCGCCCGGATAAAGTCAGCGGCGGCCGGCATCGTGTAGCCGGGGCGCCGGGCCCAGCGGGGGAGGCAAAGGGCCCGGGTCCCGGTCGCGGGCCGGGGTTGGGGGGACCCCCTGCTCTATAGGTTCTTTTCTTTTTTAAAAAGGGCCCAACAGTCTTGTTTTCAGGTCACAGCTGGCTGTGGCTCCCGGGACTGATTAAAACAAACCCACATGTCCCAAGGGGTGGGGGTGAGCCACCCAGGTGTCCAAATTTTCCTGCCAGAAAAAGATATTTGTCCCCTTAGGCTAAGTCTCCCCACTGCAAAGAAATAAGAAATTGAATTTTGGCGGTTTTTTTTTTTTTTTTTTTAAAAAAAAAAAAAAGGATTCTAAAACAGCCGAAAGTATGATCATTCAGGCAGCCCATAGACTTTAATAGAAAAAAACACATGACCCTGGGCAGCGCTTATCTCTAGCTGCCTTGACAACTCTCCCAATCCACACCATTCCCCTCTTTTTCCTAATAAAACATGAGACTGGATTTGGAAAATTTGGGCCACAGCAGCAATTTTTTTTTAACTCATAAAATCACAAAAACAATGCAAGGGGAACTAAGTACACCCACACCCCATACGCAACCCTAATTTTCCTCCAAATTAACACTTCCTTAATTTTCCCAAAAAAATCAAATTGGGCTGGTTTGGGAGAAAAACAATCTTTCCCCAAAAACCAAGGTCTGGCGAAAAAACCCCTCCTTTCTTTCCCCCTCCGTTTTCCCCCCAGCGTCCCCCCCGGTTTTCAGGCCCCAATAGCCACCTCGCGG
>JAODAL010049972.1:0-27782 GCA_025379985.1 Phyllomedusa bahiana | reverse complement strand
TCTGCTTATTACAGTGTCTGTGGGTTTATAAATCACTGGTCACAGGGACCGCGGATCGGATTTTGGGGATGGAAAACAAATTTCGCTGTTGTCATGATTCTTACTCGTACTTCCAAAATGGTTTGTGATACTTATTAATTTTTTTGTTGCTTGTTCACAGTTTTCTTTTTCTTCCTTTCAGCTGAAACAAAAAATTGCCCTTTTTTTTATAAAAACAAATTATAAAAAAAATGGCGGTGTTTTCTAAGAAAATACATGGGAGTGGTTGAGTAGGACCCATCCATGTCTGCAGGATTGTTGTCCGCGCTTCAGCTGAAATAAAGCAGTGTCACGGTCCGTGCCACGTTCGTCCTTGGCTGGGGCCCTCGTGGAACCGCAGTGTCCTATGTTCCTATCCAGACTTTTTCCTGTTGAAAGTGTCCTGTGAGCGTCCTGTAGCCGCTGCTTACTCACCTGTGTTGCTGTGGGCTTTCTCATGTTTTGGCCATGTGTCCTCCATTTTGGGTCTGCCCATTTTTAGCTCTATAGAGGGCGGCAGGGGCCCCACTTTCCTTCCTTTTTCCCCCACAGTGGCAGCGGGGGGGCCTTCCCCTGCCAACCCCCTTTTCCACCTGGGGTTTTAAAAGCCTGCTTCCCCTCACCTCCCCTGTCGAAGTTGTTGTTGTTGTTGTTGTTTTGTTGTTGTTGTTGTTGTTGTTGTTGTTGTTGTTGTTGGGTATTTTTTTCTTTTTGTTGGGTTCCTTGTGGTATCCTCAAATTTTGGTTGTCTCCCATTTTGTTTGGTCTGCACCTTAGTCTGTGAGCTTCTTTGCCATGTTAATGCCTTAGTTCCTAACTTGCTTCTGCTGTCCCTGTTTCCATGTCTGAGTTTCCTTGCCTTGTTCTCTGCCTGTGTTTGTGCCCTGCTCATGCCTTGTTCCCTTGCCTGAGTCCTAGCCTTAGTCTCTGATCTTGTTCTGTGTGTTGTTTTCCAGTCAGTCTGTTTTGTACCTTGGCTTCTGTTTAACCTTCTTGCTTGGCATCCGTTTAGTCCTGTCTGTCTGTTTGTTCTGTACCTGCACATATTTACTTCTAGTCTGCTTTGTCTCTGCCCCTTATCCTGTTGGTGCTTAGCATTGGCACTTCTGGCCTGTCTGGTCAGCTGTCACTGCTGAGGACTGCTCTGAGGTCACTCCTGGTGGCTGTCGGGGAAGCCATCCTTACCATCGAAGGCTCTGTGAAGATGCCCGATGGCCACTTAGTTACGCCCCCTCGGAGCAAGCCCGGCAGTGGTCCAGTGGGTCCACTACCCGCTTTCCCCGCTCACCCGTTACAAGCAGATTTGGGGCGAGACGTATGAACTTTGGCGCCCACACCTCAGTTGTATCACACACATTAGTAACGTAGAATGCTGCAGAATGTCTGGACCTGTTCTACCGCGGGTCGTAGATTGTCGCCTTCCGGTTCCACTATGATAGCTCAGGCTCAGGTAAACCCCTTGTAACTTGGTCTACCTGTTCCAGCAGTAATGCGCCCAGTTTTGACCTCCTCCCATCATAAATGTGTAGAATCATACGGTTGTGGTGCAACACCCCCAGAACCCCCCACATCTCGGGCGCAGTACAAAGTGCCGCGGGTGCTAGATAATGCGCCTAGTTTTGGAGTGCACCTGCTCATACATCTAGAGAACAGGGTTGCACCAGTTTTTGGGCTGAAAGCACCACAGAATACTGCCGCAGCCTCTTATATACATATTGCCCTTGATCTTTACTGTGAGAGGGGATCTGGAGGCAACTGTGGTTTTTTTTCCCTTGTTTCAGCCCTCAAAGCATTTTTGGGCTTTGCCAGTACATTCTATGATAGCATTAAAAAGTACACTTTGTTCCACACAACAACAAGCCCCGGTGCGGATATAAAGACGGAAAAGCTAGAGTAATTCATGGCTCTTGGAAGGTGGGGAGAAAAAACTGAATGCAACGTAAGGAAAATTGCTGCAGCGTGAAGGGTTGAAAGAAGTACTTCAGACGATACACAGTAGGTGAGCTGCCTTGTTTTCTTAAAGGGGTGTTCCCACAAATCACAGCAGGACTGGGACAAGGTATTCTGATGCCCCCTGATGAATATAGCGCCCCCGATGGAAAATTCAGCTCCCTCCATGCCTTCTTGAACCCTCTTTCTTGCCTGGGATAAGCTGGTGCCCAACACGGTTGCCTACTTGTCACCCCAGCCCTGAATCAAAGTGTAGTGCCACGGTTGTTTCTCAGTTCGTTGTGAACCGGCCATGTATTTGAATGAAGAGGGTGGCACTCCCAATTTATTTTAATGGGAGCTCCTGAATATAGCGCACACACTCTACTATATTTGGAAGCTCCCATAGAAGTGAATGAGGAGGACGGGCAAAAGCACCACCTTCCACATTCATATGTATGATCGTCTTGCAGCTAGCACTACACTTTGATGCGTGGGAACATCACTTTAAAGGGGTTGTCTCACTACAGGGATTGCTGCTTTTTATATTAAAAATCTTGCAAAAACAAGTCACTTTGCAATATATGTCCATTAACAGTTCCTCCCATTCCTAAAATCCCCTCTTGTATGGGCTGCATCGCCCCAGGTCGCTATACTACAGAATTGTTCTATCTCTCATGATAGGCTGTCAGCAATGGTTGCTATAGCTACAGACCTGTTCTATCACTCCTGATAGGCTGCCAGCACTGGTTGCTATAGCTACAGACCTGTTCAATCTTTCATGATAGATTGCCAGCACTGGTTGCTATAGCTACAGACCTGTTCAATCGTTCATGATAGATTGCCAGCACTGGTTGCTATAGCTATAGACTTGTTTACTCGGTCCTGATAGGCTGTCAGCACCGGTTGCTATAGCTACAGACCTGTTTGATCTCTCCTGATAGGCTGCCAGCACTGGTCGCTATAACTTCAGACCTGGTTTCTTCTGCAGCCTAGTAGAAGCCAGTAAACACGGCCCTGATTTCAAAATGAACCAAGAAAACAGGACTGAGGTAAGATGAATCAGTGAGACAACCCCTTTAATAATTATAGAGTATAATGGAGAGTACTAGAGTTATAAGTGGCCAGCTGCTGTCCATGGTTCTTTTGGAAAACAACGGCCATGGACGTCTTTGGCATTGGCTATTAAAGGGGTTTTGCCACGGAGTGAGTTCCTTACCTCTTATCTGCTCAGGAGAGAAGATAAACAAAGCATGCTGAGTTACGGTGGAGAGGGAGGGGGGGGTGAGCAGAGAGCAAGGAAGCAGGGAGCATCTGCAATGTGTACTCACTTAATTACATTACAACCAGTGGATTCTCTATACAGCAGACAGCCTCATACACTGCACTTTCTCCCCAGCCCCTTGCAAGCTCCTTCATGTTCCCTGTCATCAGATAAGAAGTGCAAACACGCAAGCGCGGCCAGATCAGCTCCTATTCACTCCTGGCTGCTGAAGCAGTGAGTGGTCATCATTCAAGTGCAGTAAATTAGAGCACAGAGGTCACGTGCATATGACCTTGTGGCCTGTGACTTGCTGCACTTGTCACGTGAACAATGAATGGTTCACTGCTACTTACAGGATTTATGAACCGGCAGCCGGGAGTGAGCGGGAGCGTCCAGGAGGTAAGTATGAGCTTCTATTTTTTATCACTGACCAATGAGCTGTCTTACAGGGCTTTTGCCACAACTTTCCTTACCTCTTATCTGCTCAGGAGAGATGATAAACAAAGCATGCTGAGTCATGGGAAAGAGAGAGGGGGGCTGAGAGAGAGCCAGGGAGCGTCTGCAATGTTTACTCAAATAATTACATTACAACCAGTGGATTCTCTATACAAAAGACACAGGCACATTCATTGCTTTTTCTTCCCAATCCCTTGCAAGCTCCTTCATGTTTCCTGTCATCAGATAAGAAGTGCAAACATGCAAGCGCGGCCAGATCAGCTCCTGTCAGTGTCCTGGTCGTGGCTAATGTAAACTTTCACGAAACTAAGGGGGACTGAGCAATGCTGTAGCTCTCAGAGGCTTCACTTTTTGTAAACACATATATTTAGAAAAGTGAAAAGTCCATACACTTTGGGTGGAGTTAGCCTCTTACATGAACCCTGGCAGGTATACGCGTGTGGCGGGCCCGTGCCCTCCATGTCCTGCCAGGAAGGTGACATTGGCAGCGGCCCGTGTGTGGCTGCGGATCACCATGTCTCCCTCTCAGGGCGTCCTTGTCTTCTGCTCCTCATTATCTCTGCTCAGTGAAGGGCAGCAGAGGAGAGCTCAGGCCGGCATTCAAAAATGAGATTTCTTAAGCAGATTAGTCCTGTGACTGTGCGGCCCGGGCGGGCTGACTATGAATTAATAATGCAGGGAGAACTCATTTGCAGAGAGGTTTATTTCTGATGGAGATTCTATCATCCAGGGCTCGGGCTCAGGGATGGGCAGTCCCATGTAAGGGCTGTAATGTCACACAGATGATACGCTGCGGGGCCCCCCAAATCGATCATCCCCCTTAATTTCCCTCTCCTGCAGCAAAAGGTTTTTCTCATTAAGTTGGTTTGCAAAATGCCACCTGTAACTCTGTAGATGCCAGCGCCCGGGCGCCCAGTCACAGCACTCATATTATACAACAGATGGGGTCAAATGCCGGCGTCTATGTTAGACGCAAGAAATTAGGGTGAAACTGGGTCATGAACGTAATAACTTATATATCATATCATTAACTTTTCTTTACCCCCTATTAGCACCATCTAATATATTGAATATAGGCAATTATGGGCTTGCAGAGAGTTCAAAGGAGGCCAGCTAAATCATTATTCCCAAATATGGGTTACAGAGGGCTTTTACAACCCTTCTTTTTTTAAAAGGGGGCGTCCATTTAAAACCCTTTTAATCCAGGCATCCTCAAACTCGGCCCCAGCTTTTGGGGAAAATACAACTCCCATCTGCTTTATATAATTTATAAATGGGCATGATGGGAGTTGTAGTTTCCCAACCAGTGCCACCATCAAAAATTTCAGGGCCCCATACAGCTGAAGCATCTGGGCCCTCCTTTCCCACAAACCCCGCTTGCAGCGGGCCACCTTCGTTTACCGGGCCCCGTACGGCAGTACCCCCTGTTTTTTTACGGCGGCCCTTTTCCCCAATAGCTGGGGGGCCCCTTTTATGATGCCTTTAATCCCTCCCCAAAGAAAAATTTAAAAAATCTTATTTTTTCCTCCTGCCCTTTCCCAAAACCCTAACTTTTTTATTTTTCCACCACATAGACTTGAGGGCTTTTATTTTGCGGGACAAGTTGTACTTTCTAACGGTGTTATTCATATTACCATAGAATATACCGGGAAACCGCAACAAAAATTCTAAGTGGTGCAAAATGTGAAAAAAATTTACTAGCGCCATGTTTGCGGGAGTTTTGTTTTTGCGGCGTTCAATCTACGGTAAAATGATGTGTTATCTGTATTCTACAGGTTGATACGCATCCGGCAATACCAAACATGTAGGGTTTCTGTTATGTTTTAGTGGCGTAAACAAATTTCAAACATTTTCTATTTCTGAAATTTGCACCGCGGCGCCGTTTTGCGCGACCAATTACTTTTTTGTACTAACACCTACAGACGTCAGTGAGGCGGCATTTTTTGCGGCTGAAGTGTACGTTTTATTGCTAGCAGTTTGGAACGCATGCGACTTTTTTGATCACTTTTATTCCAATTTTTGTGGGACTATTTGGCTCAACCATAAGCCTCAGAACAGGAGGAGCACCTACCGGACTCTGGAGTCTCATTTTCATTATGATTTCATTTAGGCATCATTACAGGTCTGCGGACACCCTAAGGTGCTAAAACTTAATAAACTCCCCTAAAAAGACCCCATATTGGAAACAACACCCCTTAAAGGGGATGTATCGCTTCATCAGTTCAGCTGTTTTCTTGAAGCTTAATTCTCTCAGTTCCTGAAATCCAGGGGCGTTTCTTCCCTCCAGTGGGTGTTTCTTAACTGAAGGGGGGTGACATCCTCCCCCCCCCTTCACTGTTCATGCTCGCTCCCGAGTCAGTGTGCTCTTCACCCACCCCTCTCTGTCTGAGTCCACATCTCACTGTTCCTCTCCCTGCAGTCTTATTTTTTAAGAGCTGATTACATACCACAGCCCTGCATTCAGTCTAGACAGTCTTCTATGAACTCAGAGCACTGATCTCTTCTCCTCTCACAGCTGGAGGTTTGTTACAGTTGAATCTAGTCTTCTACAAACTCATCCAGAGCTGCACAGATCTCCCTGCTATGTTTACACGCAGGAGCATTTAGGCACCGAGCACAATTCTGCTGTTTTCTGATTGTAGAAGCAGCTGCCGTGAATATGACCGGGGGCCAGACAGAATGTAAATTAGTAGAGCTGGCAGCCAATGAAATGAAATGAGGTGGGATCCGACCAGCACTGGGGAACAGCTGTAGAAAGAGGTGAGAAATCACAAATTAAAATGTCATGCCTGACCTCCCCAACATGTTTCACCACCTAAATGGCTTCATCGGGTGATATAGGTCCGGTCCCCTGATGAAGCCATTTAGTTGGTGAAATATGTTGGGGAGGTCAGGCATGACATTTTAATTTGTGATTTCTCACCTCTTTCTACAAGTGTCACCCGCTGCAGAGGGTCTCACAAGGAAACCTTATATGTGTTATGTCCATCAGATTAGGGATGACTGCCCAAGTAGGACATTTTGGATCCCTTTTTGGAGTTAGTAAATCACTGTATATATAAGGCTTTCCTGTTAGTGGGTGGTGCTCCACCAGACTTGATAATAGAAAATGAGTTATTCCTTCACAATTAGAAAGGGATAAATAGAGAGGTTAGAAATCAGGTTTTTAAAATAGTGTGTATCGAGGTTAAGTGTTATACATAATAAAAGTTACATTTAGTGCTTTATAGATTGAGAACTGATAGAGTTTAACTTTGCCTATGGCAAAATAGTAAATATAGTGATTAAAAGTCAATCTTTGTTCTCTTGCTAGATTCCCATTTCTTTGGAGACTATTTGACAGTGAGTATATCGACCCCACAGGTGTTATACAAATTTATTTAGCGTAGGCGGTGAAAATGGAAAATTAAATTTTTTCCAGTAATCTGCAATTTTAGCTGAAAATGTTTAATTTTCACAAGGAATTCTGGAAAAAAAGGACCCCAAAATTTGCAGAGGAGGGAACGTTATTTGGCTTTTCGAATGCAGATTTTGGTGGGTGCTATGACGCATTTACAAAGCCCCCAAAGAACCAGAACAGGTAAAACCTTCCAGAAGTCGCCCTATCTTGGATTCACCACCCCTCAGGGATCTCATCTAGGGGAGTATTGTGCGTTTTGGGTGCACAGGTGTTCCGAAGCTTTTTAGCATTGGGCCATGAAAATGGGGGTGAAAAAAATTCTCAATTCCGCTATTGTATTTTGGGCTTCATTTTTACAGCGTTCACCGTGCGGTATAAATGACAGAATAACATTACTATGCGGTCGGTACAATTACAAGGATATACATTTTATATAGCTTTTGGATTTTGTGAGGCAGGCTGAGCAATCCTGGTAGTGTTTTTAATTTTTACAGTGGACACTATGCGGTATAAATAAAATGCACACATGTTTTTGATCCCCATAGTCTGAGAGCCATAACTTTTATTTTTCTTTGTACGGAGCTGTGTAGGGGCTTGTTTTTTGCGGGATGAGTTGATGTTTTCATTAGAACCATTTTTGGGTGACATGACTTTTTGATCGCCTTTTAGTCTGTTTTTTGGGAGGCAAGATAAAGCAAGTACAGCAATCCTGGTAGTGTTTTTAGTTTTAATCTTTACACCACTAACCATGCAGTATTCGTGACATGTTAGTTTTACTTTGTGGGTCGAAACAATTACAGTGATACCCAATTTATAAATGTTCTTATTGTGTAAAACAATATTTATGCATCACTATCTTTTAATAACCATAACTTTTTTTCCCCATATGCGCAGCTATGTCAGAGGTTTTTTTTGCGGGGCGCACTGACATTTTCATTGGTAATACTTCGGTGTTTATATAACTTTTGATGCTCTTACTTTTCTATGCAGACGATAAACAAAATCGCTAGTCTTAACACGCGCAACCAATATGTGTACTATTTAATTATTGATCTTTTTTGGAGTAATTGGTGTTTGTAATGGAGAAAGGGAGTTGTGCACGTTTTATTTTGTTTTTTACTTTTTGTGTTTTTTTTTTACTTTCAGGGGCTGGCATAGCAGTGATCTGCAGTGACTATGGGGCAGCATAGCAGTGATCTGCAGTGGCTGTGGGTCCAGCAGAGCAGTGATCTCCAGTGCGGGGCAGAGAGCGTGAAACTCAGTTTGGGTTTGGGTCAGCAGAGCAAATGTCTCCGTGGCTGTGGGGCAGCAGGCAGTGATCTGCAGGGTGGGCGCTAGAGTGTCTCCAGGGGCTGTGGTCCAGCGGCGTGTTCCAGGGGTGGGGGTACGAGCAGTGATCTCCAGGGGGCTGTGGGTCGCGAGCAGTGATCCCCAGTGGTGTGGGTAGCAAGCGTGATTGCAGTGGCTGTGGGTCAGCGAGCAGTGATCCCCATGGCTAGGGGGCAGCGGCTTTCTCAGTAGTGTGGGCACGCTGTCTCAGTAGCGTGGGCAGGAAGGGAGCATTTATGGTCAAGAGGGGATCGGGTGGTGTGGGGCGCTTTCTCCATGAAATGGGGCAGGCAGTGATTCCTGTAGCTTTGGGGTAGCGAGCATGATCTCCAGTGACTATGGGGCAGCAGAGCAGTGATTCCAGTGACAAGGGGAATGAGCTGTCTCCAGTGGATTTTGGGTCGCTGGCAGTGATCTCCAGTGACTATGGGGCAGCAGAGCATTGATCTCCTTGGGGGGGTAATCTGTCTGTCGCACGTTTTCCCTGTTGTTCAGCAGAGCATTATAGGTTCAAGACAGTGATCTAGTGTTAGAGCATTGATCTCCAGTGATATGGGGCAGCAGAGCAGTGGAATCTCCAGGGGCTTTGGGCGAGAGCAGTAATCTCCAGTGGCTGTGGGTCAGCGAGCATTTGATCCGGGTGGCATGGGGCAGCAGAGCAGTGATCTCAGTGGTTTGTGGGCAGCAGAGCAGTGATCTCCAGTGGCTGTGGGGCAGCAGAGCAGTAATCTCCAGTGGCTGTGGGGCAGCAGAGCAGTGATCTCCAGTGGCTGTGGGGCAGCAGAGCAGTGATCTCCAGTGGCTGTGGGGCAGCAGAGCAGTGATCTCCAGTGGCTGTGGGCAGCAGAGCAGTGATCTCCAGTGGCTGTGGGTCCAGCAGAGCAGTGATCCCCAGGGGGCTTGGGCCAGCAGAGCAGTGATCTCCAGTGGCTGGGGGGCCCACCCAGAGCAGTGATCTCAGTGGCTGTGGGGCAGCAGAGCAGTGATTCTCCAGTGGCTGTGGGGCACCCAGAGCAGTGATCTCAGTGGCTTGGGCAGCAGAGCAGTTATCTCCAGTGGCTGTGGGGCAGCAGAGCAGTGATCTCCAGTGGCTGTGGGCAGCAGAGCAGTGATCTCCAGTGGCTGTGGGCAGCAGAGCAGTAATCTCCAGTGGCTGTGGGGCAGCAGAGCAGTGATCTCCAGTGACTATGGGGCAGCAGAGCAGTGATCTCCAGTAGCTGTGGGGCAGCAGAGCAGTGATCTCCAGTGGCTGTGGGGCAGCAGAGCAGTGGTCTCCAGTGGCTGTGGGGCAGCAGAGCAGTGGTCTCCAGTGGCTGTGGGGCAGCAGAGCATTGATCTCCAGTGTCTATGGGGCAGCAGAGCATTGATCTCCAGTGACTATGGGGCAGCAGAGCAGTGATCTCCAGTAGCTGTGTGGCAGCAGAGCATTGATCTCCAGTGGCTATGGGGCAGCAGAGCAGTGATCTCCAGTGACTGGGGGCAGCAGAGCAGTGATCTCCAGTGGCTGGGGCAGCAGAGCAGTAATCTCCAGTGGCTGTGGGGCAGCAGAGCAGTGATCTCCAGTGGCTGTGGGTCCAGCAGAGCAGTGATCTCCAGTGGCTGTGGGGCAGCATAGCAGTGATCTGCAGTGGCTGTGGGGCAGCAAGCATTGATCTCCAGTGACTATGGGGCAGCGAGCAGAGATCTCCAGGGGCTGGGGGCAGCAGAGCCGTAATCCCCAGTGGCTGTGGGTCAGCAGGCAGTGATCTCCAGTGGCTTTGGGAGCAGAGCAGTGATCTCAGTGGCTGTGGGGCAGACCCAGTATCTCCAGTGGCTGTGGGGCAGGCAGAGCATGGATCTCCGGGGACTTGGGGCAGCAGAGCATTGATCTCCAGTAGGCTGTGGGGCAGCAGAGCAGTTGATCTCCAGTAGCTGTGGGGCAGCAGAGCAGTGATCTCCAGTGGGCTGTGGGCGCAGAGCATAATCCCCAGGCTTGGGCAGCAGGCAGTGATTTCCAGTACTATGGGGCAGCAGAGCAGTGATCTCCAGGCTGTGGGGCAGCGGTGCAGTGATCTCCAGTGGCTGTGGGGCAGCAGAGCAGTGGAATCTCCAGGCTGTGGGGCCCAGCAGGGGCAGTGATCTCCAGTGGCTGTGGCGTAGCAGTATCTCCAGTGGCTGTGGGGCAGCGGGAGCAGTGATCTCCAGTGGCTTGGGGCAGCGGGAGCAGTGATCCCCAGTAGCTGTGGGGCAGCAGAGCAGTGTCTCCAGTGGTTTGGGGGGCAGCAGAGCTGTGTTCCAGTGGCTGTGGGGCAAGAGAGCAGTGATCTCAGGGGCTGTGGGCAGCAGAGCAGTAATCTCCAGTGGCTGTGGGGCAGCAGAGCAGTGTCTCCAGTGGCTTGGGGCAGCAGGCAGGGGTCTCCAGTGGCTGTGGGGCAGCAGAGCAGTGGTCTCCAGTGGCTGTGGGGCAGCAGAGCAGTGGTCTCCAGTGGCTGTGGGGCAGCAGAGCAGTATCTCAGTGGCTGGGGGGCCGAAACCCAGTAATCTCCAGTGGCTGGGGGGCAGCTGAGCAGTATCTCCAGTGCTTGGGGCAGCAGAGCAGTGATCTCCAGTGGTGACTGGGGCAGCAGAGCAGTGATTCCGTGGCTGGGGGGGCAGCAGAGCGTGATCTCCAGTGCTGGGGGCAGCGGGAGCAGTGATTCCAGGGGGCTGGGGGGCAGCAGTGCAGTAATCTCCAGTGGCTGTGGGGCAGCAGAGCAGTGATCTCCAGTGGCTGTGGGGCAGCAGAGCGGGTGATCTCCAGGGGCTGTGGGGCAGCGAGCAGTGTCTCCAGTGGCTGTGGGGAGCAGAGCAGTGATCTCAGTGGCTGTGGGGCAGCAGAGCAGTAATCTCCAGTGGCTGTGGGCAGCAGAGCATGATCCCCAGTGGTGTGGGCCGGGCAGAGCAGTGATCTCCAGTAGCTGTGGGGCAGCAGAGCAGTTATCTCCAGTTGCTGTGGGGCAGCAGAGCAGTGATCTCCAGTGGCTGTGGGGCAGCAGAGCAGTGTTATCCCGTGGCTGTGGGGTCAGCAGAGCATTGATCTCCAGTAGCTGTGGGGCAGTAGGCGTATCTCCAGTGCTGTGGGCAGCAGAGCAGTGATCTCAGTGGTGTGGGCAGCAGAGCAGTGATCTCAGTGGCTGTGGGGCAGCATAGCAGTGATCTGCAGTGGCTGTGGGGCAGCAGAGCAGTGATCTGCAGTGGCTGTGGGTCCAGCAGAGCAGTGATCTGCAGTGGCTGTGGGCAGCAGAGCATTGATCTCCAGTAGCTGTTGGGCAGCAGAGCAGTGATCTGCAGTGGCTGTGGGACAGCAGAGCAGTGATCTGCAGTGGCTGTGGGGCAGCAGAGCAGTGATCTGCAGTGGCTGTGGGCAGCAGAGCATTGATCTCCAGTGGCTGTGGGGCAGCAGAGCAGTGATCTCCAGTGCTGTGGGGCAGCAGACCAGTGATCTCCAGTGGTTGTGGGGCAGCAGAGCAGTTGTCTCCAGTAGTTGTGGGGCAGCAGAGCAGTGGTCTCCAGTGGCTGTTGGCAGCAGAGCAGTGATCTCCAGTGGCTATGGAGCAGCAGAGCAGTGATCTCCAGTGGCTGTTGGCAGCAGAGCAGTGATCTCCAGTGGCTGTGGGGCAGCAGAGCAGTGGTCTCCAGTGGCTGTGGGGCAGCAGAGCAGTGGTCTCCAGTGGCTATGAAGCAGCAGAGCAGTGATCTCCAGTGGCTGTTGGGCAGCAGAGCAGTGATCTCCAGTAGCTGTGGGGCAGCAGAGCAGTGATCTCCAGTGACTATGGGTCAGCAGAGCATTGATCTCCAGTGGCTGTGGGGCAGCAGAGCAGTGATCTCCAGTAGCTGTGGGGCAGCAGAGCAGTGATCTCCAGTGACTATGGGGCAGCAGAGCATGCCCACTACCTCTGCAGGGTAAAGGTCTCTGACATATTGCACATATATGTAA
Organism: Phyllomedusa bahiana; assembly: GCA_025379985.1. Lineage (NCBI taxonomy): Eukaryota > Metazoa > Chordata > Amphibia > Anura > Hylidae > Phyllomedusa > Phyllomedusa bahiana. Next base: position 15,431 of record JAODAL010049972.1, on the reverse strand, counting down.
CACGTATGACAGACGTGTCCCCCCTGAGTCTCCTCGTAGCTGCTTCCCGTCTCCTCTCTCGCTCTCGTCCTCCGCTTCTATGTTCTGGGTTCTCCATCACATAAAGGCTTTTTCTACGTGAGGCGTCTCATGGCTGCAGAGAACTCACAGATCTGCTTTTAAGTGGCTCCGCATTTAGGTTTTCAGAGATTCAAAGAGTTCAGATGAAAGGCGGCCATTTATCCGGCATCAGGATGACTCCTGTAGGGCGCCGCTGACATGCTGCTAATGCGGGAGATGGCCGCCGGCTCCTTACATCAGTCCCTTGTGAAGATTGTCATTGACTGGACTACAATCAGTGTTACGGGAGTGGAGGAGGGGAGGCCATGTGAAGGGACAGAAGTAAAACCCGCTTATATGTCCAGTCCTTGGGATGTCCTCTGCTGCCAGACATTGGATTGCTTTGTCTTCTCCTGGCACAGCTGGGCAGCGACCGGCGCCGCTCACATAGGGGTGGGCACCCAGCTTTCCTACAGTCCTGAAAGAAAAAACAGAGTAGGCATTAGTGGCGGCCTGGAGCTAATGGGCTGCTGAATGGCAGAAGCAGCGCTGGTATACACGGCTCACAAAAAGTCCGGGATATTCGGCTTTCGGTTGAAATTTCAGGAAGAACATAGAATTTCTTGATTTTTTTTTTTAAATGAACTAAATGAGCCGATCTCTTCCCTTTAGGCTATGTCCACACGGCTTATTTTGTACTGCGCTCTAATACGAGCGAAATGCGCCCCAATCATTACGGTAATCCATGGCCCTCATAGAGAACTATGGATTACGCCTCCTCTCCCCGCGTATACAATACGATCGTATTGTACGCGCGGGGGAGATAAGTGACATGTCATTTATTCATGGCGCGTGCGCGCCGCGAGTGATGACAGTCTATGGGGTCGGTGGGCTTCCGGCCCCCCAACGTCGCGGGAGTACGCGCCGATCAGCGCGACTCCCAATCACCCGCCTTAATTGCGGGGCATACTGTACGCCCTGCAATTATGCCGTGTGAACATAGCCTTAGATGCACATTTCCAACTGTTCAGTGTTTCAGTACTTTTTGCACAACCCTCTGATCTTAAGGAGTTTAAAGGGGTTGTCTCATCTCAAAGTTTCATAGGATGCATGAATGAAATAATGCTGCTTTGCTCTGTCACTTCCTGGTCAAGCTGTCTGTAATTAGCATATGAGCTCCTTGTATTCAGTCTTCTCTGTTTATTATGTTTGTTAGTCTAGATTAGCTAAATTACCTTATACCAGGACAGGAGAACCTGCTGAGCTCATGTAAACAGTAATTAGTCTTTTGTCTGAAAGATCAGATAACACACAAGCTCTCACTGCTGGCTGCAACCTGTGTGACGACATCACTCCCTGCTATCAGAACAAACAACAGGGGAGAAGGAGTACACAGGTCAGTCACTTGGGAAACTTGAGAGCCATCAGAAGGTGATAAAATAATTTGTAGCTCCTTAACAAAAAAAGATGAACAACGCAATATATTTGGAAAACCTCTTCATTTAGTGTTCCCTACATTTTGAAAGCTATTCTTTGTAGTGAGACAACCCCTTTAATGGCAAAATTCCCAACAGGTGTTTGATCCCTGAATCACCCAATAAATTTAGGGGATCAATGTGAATTGGGATGTAAACCGTCCTCCTCATCCTGCTGTTCACATTCTGACATCATGAGACCAAGACAACACCTTACAATTGATCAGCAGTACCTCACCATTGTGAGGCTTCAGGCAGAATGCTCTCAGATGGAAGTGAACACTGAGCTTAGAGCGTCACAGAGCGTCATCAGCAGGTTGTATCAGAGATACAGAGAGACTGGAAGAGTCACAGAAAGGCAAAGAAGTGGACGTCCTTTGGCTCCATCACACACTGATGACTGCTTCATTGTAACCAATGCCCTGTGGAGCCGGATGATGAATGCCGCACAACTCCAGGCACATTATAGGGTGGTGAGAGGCACCAAGTGTCACATCAGACCATTCGTAACCGTTTACATCAGCGTGGTCTGTGGGCTAGATGACCGGACCACACCACCAGGCACAGGCAGCATCGCCTTGGGCCAGGGAGCATCTATGCTGGACGAGGGCCCAGTGCTCCTCAGAGCTGTTCAGTGATGAAAGTCAATTCACTCTGAGCAGAAATGATGGCCGCCAACGATGTTGGAGACGTCGAGTAGAGCACCATGCATCAGCCACTGTTGTCCCCAGACGAGCCTTTGGTGGTGGTGTTGGTGTGGACAGGTGGGTCTAGTCCATACAGAACTGCTCTACACTGTGTGAATGGTGCAGTGACTCCTCTACTACATGGATAACCTCATTGATCCAGTCATTGCGCCTCTGCATGAACAACACAGGGCTCATCTCATCTTCATGGACGACAATGCTCTAGCTCTTCGAGGTCGCATCATTAGGGCATGAGTGTTGGAGACTGGGGAACCTCAAATGGAGCGGCCGCACTGTCTCCAGACCTGAACCCCCTAGAAAACCTGTGGGATCAGCTGAGTCGCCGCGTAGAACCTTGTAACTCTATACCCCAGACTTTCAATCCCCTGAGGGGCGCCCTTCACAGAGTGGGAGCCTCAGCCGTCAATAACACGACTTGTGAACAGCAGGAGATGTCGCTGTCCAGCTGTAATTCATGCTCGAGGCCACAGGACACCTTAGTAAGACCCTGACATTTTTGGATGGGGTTTACCCTGCACTGGTGTTGGCTTTTGTTTTATTGAATTGTTTGAGATGAGGAAATCAACATTGCTGCTGCCACCTAGACGTCCAACTGGATAAAATATCACTGGAGCAGGAAATTTTAAGTTTTCCATAGATTTCACTGAAATCCAAATATCCTTAACTTTTTGTTAGTAGTGTAAGTGTATCACATAGCATAGACATCACTGCCGCCCTCCGTGGGGTCATAGAGACACCGCTGACTGGTTGTATTGATGGTAGTAAATCAGTGACATCAGTGCTCCCCATCTCTAGTGTAAGCCAAAACTATGACGGCTGCTGTTTTGTTACGCAATGTCTGACTTAATTAAGTTTTGCTTTTTTAGGGAGCAGTACGGCTATTACCATTAGGGGGCACTGTGGTTATTACGGTTAGGGGGCATTATGGTGATTACCAATAAGGGCATTGTGGTTGTTACTGTTGTGGGGCACTGTGGTTATTACTGTTAGGAGACATTGTGGTTATTACTGTTAGGGAGCCAGGTGATTATTACTGTTGTGGGGCACTGTGGTTATTACTGTTAGGGAGCAATGTGGTTATTACTGTTAGGGAGCAAGGTGGTTATTACTGTTAGGGAGCAATGTGGTTATTACTGTTAGGGAGCAATGTGGTTATTACTGTTAGGGAGCAATGTGGTTATTACTGTTAGGGGGCAATGTGGTTATTACTGTTAGGGGGCAATGTGGTTATTACTGTTAGGGAGCAATGTGGTTATTACTGTTAGGGGGCAATGTGGTTATTACTGTTAGGAGACATTGTGGTTATTACTGTTAGGGAGCAATGTGGTTATTACTGTTAGGGAGCAATGTGGTTATTACTGTTAGGGGGCAATGTGGTTATTACTGTTAGGGAGCAATGTGGTTATTACTGTTAGGGAGCAAGGTGGTTATTACTGTTAGGGAGCAAGGTGGTTATTACTGTTAGGGGGCAATGTGGTTATTACTGTTAGGGAGCAATGTGGTTATTACTGTTAGGGGGCAATGTGGTTATTACTGTTAGGAGACATTGTGGTTATTACTGTTAGGGAGCAATGTGGTTATTACTGTTAGGGGGCAATGTGGTTATTACTGTTAGGGAGCAATGTGGTTATTACTGTTAGGGAGCAATGTGGTTATTACTGTTAGGGGGCAATGTGGTTATTACTGTTAGGAGACATTGTGGTTATTACTGTTAGGGGGCAAGGTGGTTATTACTGTTAGGGGGCAATGTGGTTATTACGTTAGGGGCAGTGGTTATTCTGTTAGGGGACTTGTGGTTTTCTGTTAGGAGTTTTGTGGTTTTCCGTTGGGGGCAAGGTGTTCCCATGGGGGGGCTTTTGGGTTTTTATGTTGGGGGCATTTTGGTTTTTACAATTTAAGGGATTGTGGTTATTACTTTTAGGGTTTTTGGGTGTTCCCAAATAAGGGCTTGTGGTTTTTACTGTTTTGGGACTTTGGTTATTACCTTAGGAGAATTGTTTTTTATTGTTGGGGGAAATTGTAGCGGGTTTTTTAAGGGGCACTGTGGTAATTTCCATTAGAACACATTGTGGTTATTACTGTCAGGGGGCACTGTGGCTGGTACAGTTAGGGGGCCTTGTGTTAATTGCTGTTAGGGGGCATTATGGTTGGTCTGTTAGAAGACAGTGGTTATTAAGGTTAGGGTGCACAGTGGGTTTTTAATGTTGGGGGGTTATTGTGGTCTGTTAGAGGGGAAATTGGGTTTTTCTTTAGGAGACACAGGGGGTTTTTAAAGTTAGGGGCAATGGTGGGACTTTTATGGACAAGCTCCGCGTAATTATTTTTAAAGATGCTGTTGTATTATTACGGAGAAAAATTTTTTTGGAAATTGCAGTCTAGATTTTGCTTATTAATGTACTCAGGATCAGTGACCAGGGCAGCCCCAGCTCTGAATACAATCTATTCTTTCTTTTCATACATCAAGTTTTAGTATTTTCTGTTTCAACTTCAAAATTTTCATCTTATCCTCAGTTTCTCAGAAATATCTCCGGTTGCTGCACAATCAGCCGTACATCTTATTGTGGCCGGAGATGAAGAATTGACCTGCTCTTTTTGGGTATTTGGGTATTTACCTTTGGTGTGAGAAAGTTTTTATTACTCTATGGATGGTATTTCCTGTTTTCATGCAATACATTATTCTACACTCAATACTAACACTGGCGGAGCCGGTCTTCTGTATTATAGAAATAATGCAGAATGGTCTACAAGGGATTGCACCCCATAGCTGTCAAGTACCAGGGGAATTACATTCAGAAGTAAAGAGAAAAAAAATCTTCAAAGTATAAAAAAAATCTAAATTTTTCAAATCAACGTCATTTGCTATTTTGCAAATAAAAAGTTACACATAACTGGTTTAACTGCGTCTGTAAAAGTCCGATCCATGAAAATATAACATTATGTACCCCCTACAAGAAAGAATTCCAAACGCAGAAACTGTGGTTTTTAGTCATCTCAAAATTGGAATAAAAAAATTATCCAAAAACAAAAAAAAGGGGCCTGCACTCAGGGTCCATTGGTGGAAAAGCAAAGAAAACCTTTGGTTGCAGAAAATGGCGCTGCAGCGCAAATTAAAAATAGAAAAGTTTTAGGGCGACATGTCCCAACTCGCCAACGCCAGTTTTATGCGCCAAAACATCCTTTGACGCCATATTCTTGTTGTAAATGAACTATCGTACACCAAAACTAGGCGCATTAAACGCCAGGCACGACACTTTGTAATGCGCCTAAAATATGTGCGTGCTCGGCTGCGCCCGTACCAAGGGCGGCCTATTTGGAGGCGCAATTGCCACCGAGGGCGTTTGGCCCCTTTTAGGCGCATTAACCCCTTAAGCCCCAGGCCTGAAAAGTAGTTTAATGACCAGAACATTTTTTTAGTTTTTGCCTCCTTGCGTTTCAACAGTTGTAACTTTTTTATTTTTTCAATGAGGCCCCATTTTATTGGAGACGAGTTGTACTTTATGTGGGAATAGTTTACGTTCACTTAGAGATTATTGCAGAATTTTTATTTTTTTATTTTTTTAAAGTTTTTTGTTTTCTTACATTTTTTTTTAGACCATTCACATTCCACACTAAATAACTTGTTAGATTAATTCTACAGGTTATTACGGTCAGGTGGATACCTAATATGTGTAGGATTTTTTGTGTGTGTGTAATATATGCACAAGTATTTTTTACTAAAATATTTATTTTATTATTTATTTTTTTTTATTCATTTTTTTTACACACTTTTTATATTTTTTACTTTTATTTTTAATCCCATGAAGGGAGAACTGTGTTACTTTTTTTTTTTTTATTTTTTTTATTACACTTAGTAATGTATTAGCATATTCATATATGCTAATTCATTGTAATCTGTGTCAGTCTGACACAGGCAGTGATCAGAGCAGCACACAGAATGTCCTGCTCACTGGCTTCATACACAGACAGCTCTGGGGCCACTCTAGGTCCCCAGAGCTGACTGTGCAGCCGTTCCCCGGGCTCTGTCGGGTCACCGGGTGTTCTGATCACCTGACACAGCAGGGGAACCCTTTGATTGCGCTGCGGTAACGCACCGCCGCAATCAAAGGTGTAAAGCACCGGGTTGCGGAGGTTTCCTCCGCTCCCCGGTGCTCGCAGGAGATGCTCTGGGATCGGGGTTGTGTAGTACAGCCCCGATCCCAGCGCAGTTGCGGCGCAGAGCACTGCAAATCCCGGAGTCTACAGCGACGCCAAAAGACATCGCTGCAGACGAACGACCTGAAATGCCCGACGTCAAAAGACGGTGCGCGGTCGTTAAGGGGTTAAGGTATACCTGACGCCAGTTTTTAGAAAGTATCAGACTATCAGGCGCACTTTACACTGATTTAATGCGCTTAAAACTGGCATGGATACACCACTTTTCGGACATGTCGCCCTTAATTTTTTCAAGTATACTAAAACATAACACAGATTTTGTATCATCAGAACCTTAGCGACCTGAAGAATACAGAGAATATGTCTTTTATACCTAATAGTGAACTCCCTAAATGCAAAACAAAGGCACAATTGTGTTTTAATTTCACGTCCATTGCATGTAGAAGTTTCTGGGGTTTCGCAGTGTATTATATGGTCAGGTCAATGGTAGTATTAGAAAGTACATCTTGCCCTGCAAAAAAAAAAAAAAAAAACCTAATCCGTCATACGACTGTGTGAGCGGAAAAATAAAAAAGTTATGGTTCTCAGAAGCCAGGGGAAAAAAAACAAAAACCAACTTCCTGAAAAGTGCTGGGTCATTACGGGGTTAATGGGACCCCAGAAGTTGTCTATTAGTTTTGTTTTTTTCCAGGAACTGGAAAACCTCTTTAAAGGGAATGTGTCATCAAAAAAATGAGTCATTGTTTAAGTTCCGTTTTTATGTTAAACACATTTATTTGAAATTTTTGGTTGTTTTTTTTTTAATTTTTCATATCCCTTTCAATATTTTTTAATAATTCTTAAGTCCTGCAGTTTTCACTTTGGCCACTAGGCCTTGTTTGCACTGCTTTAACAGCAGTCAGAGAGATGCTTTACAGCAGCTTCATGCACATAGGAGCCTTAAGACTGACTCAGTCCCATTCACTTCTATAGGAGAGTTTTCTAGTCATGCTCTGTGACCTGGGAAGAAGTCAGTGTGCAGGGAGGTGAAAGGGTGAACTGTGACATCTCCTCCTGTGACTGGTGGATCCTGTGTTATCTATTCACACCGGTGTCTCCTTTCAGTTTGACCCTCTTTGTGCTGATAATGAGCAGACAACTGAGAATCTTTCTCTACAGAACAGGAAGTGTCAAACTATTATTAGGCCTAGTGGCCAAAGTGAAAACTGCAGGACTTAAGAATTATTAAAAAATACTGAAAGTGATACGAAAAATAAAAAAAAAAATAACCAAAAATTCTTAAAAAATGTGTTGAACATAAAAACGTGAGTTAAACAATAAGTCATTTTTGATGACACATTCCCTTTAATTTTTATACTGCATGACCGCTCACTGCATTAGGGGAAACACTAAGAGAAGGCCATATACAAAGCAACATGCGGCCACCAGGGCCGGACTTCCAGGGTCCTTCAGTGTAATAGAATGATGGACGCGTGTTCTTAGAATCGTTATGGAATGTGCTGTAAATAGATGATGTAAAGGTGGAATTTCCCTTTAAGTACCCAGTGACATAGTAAATGCTTCAACCGACAACAAAGTAACCGGTTACAACATAGAAATGTAAGAGAAAACATTGACGCCTTCAGCTTCAAGGACAGGAAAGTCATTACTGTATATTCCTGTGTAGTCTGAAGAGCTCCGCGAGGTCAAGTCCATGCACTGCTGCCATCTAATGCTCAAACTGGATACCCATCGCTGTTATGCCACATGCAAGACGTATGAAGTGCTGCCTGATCACAATCAACTACAGCTGCAGGAGAGGTATTACTGTCAAGTATCCAGCAGAGGGGTAACAGCAACAAGCATGGTGGTCCAGGTTATTAAAAGGGTAATGCTATTGTTCCTGATGGTCTAGTGTAATGAACGGGTAATGCTTATTTCCCTGGTGGCCTATAGAAGGGAAAAAGGTGATTTTTTTCCTTTGGTTTGGGGAAAAAAATTTTTTTTCTTCCTGGGGGAAAACATAAAAAAAAATTTGATTTATAAAGGGGGGGGGGGGGGGGGGGGGGGGTAGGGTGGGGGGGGGGGGGGGGGGGGGGGGGGGGGGGGGGCGGGGTGGGGGGGGGGGGGGGGGGGGGGGGGTGGGGGGATGTATGTATATCCTGTGGTCAAGGATATTTATATACTATCCCTGGTGGCTAGGGAGTGAAGGGAGTTGATTATAATATCCCTGGTGATCTGTTGTAGCGAAAGAGTTGTCTGTAATATTCCTGGTTGTCTAAGGTAGTGAAGTGTTTGATTACAATATTACTGTTGATCTGGGTTAGTGAAGGGAGTTGATTATAATATTCCTGGTGGTCTAGGGGAGTTAAGGGAGTTGATTATAATAATCCTGGTGGTCTAGGGGAGTGAAGGGAGGATTATAATAATCCTGGTGGTCTAGGGGAGTGAAGGGAGTTGATTATAATATTCCTGGTGGTCTAGGGGAGTGAAGGGAGTTGATTATAATATTCCTGGTGGTCTGTGGTAGTGAAAGAGTTGTCTGTAATATTCCTGGTGGTCTGTAGTAGTGAAAGAGTTGTCTGTAATATTCCTGGTGGTCTAGGGGAGTGAAGGGAGGATTATAATATTCCTGGTGGTCTAGGGGAGTTAAGGGAGTTGATTATAATACTCCTGGTGGTCTAGGGGAGTTAAAGGAGTTGATTATAATATTCCTGGTGGTATAGGGGAGTGAACGGAGTTGATTATAATATTCCTGGTGGTCTGTGGTGGTGTAAGAGTTGTTTGTAATATCCTTGGCTTTCTAAGGTAGTAAAGTGGTTGATTATAGTATTCTTGGTGATACTGGGTAGTGAAAGGGTTGATTATAATTTCCCTGGTGGTCTAGGGCAGTTAAAGCAGTTGTCTCACTACATCGATTCATCGTACCTCAGTTCTGTTTTCTCAGTTTCATTTTTTTTATTTACTAGCTTTACTGACTTCTACTGGCTACTACTGGCCTGCAGTGAGGAGCTGCTGAGGACACCAGGTCTGTAGCTATAGCGACCAGTGCTGGCAGCCTATCAGGAGAGATCAAACAGGTCTGTAGCTATAGCGACCTGAGGAGCTGATGCAGCCCATACAAGAGGGGATTTCTAGGAATAGGTAGGACACTGCTAATGGACATATATTGCAAAGTCACTTGTTTTTGCAAGATCTTTAAGGGTATGTTCACACGGCTTATTTAGCCACGTATTTTGGCACGCATTTCACTGCATATTGTGCTTTATACGCGGCGAAATGCGCACCGCAATTACGGTAATCCATAGCTGTTATAGAGAGCTATGGCTTACACGCCGTCTCCCCGCGCGTACAATACAATTGTGAAATAGGAAATCAATGACATCACTATAGATTGCTATTCAGAAGTACGGCAGTCTAAAGTACAAGCCATCTAGCGATTTTATGTTCAAGTAACCTAGGGAGACTTAGGGCGACATGTATGAACAGGGCTGCGCCAGATATCTGGTGTCTTTTCAGCCTGATATCAGGCGCAGCCTGTTCATACATTTTTAAATCTCCTGTGCAAGTACAGTGATATCCTGGATAAAAACCTCTTCCAGACGCTCTGGACCTCAGACTGGGCCGAAGGTTCTTCTTCCAACAAGACAATGACCCTAAGTACAAAGCTAAAATAACAAAGCAGCGGCTTCAGAACAACTCTGTGCCCATTCTTGACTGGCCCAGCCAGAGCCCTGACCTAAACCTGATTGAGCATCTCTGGAGAGACTTGAAAATGGCTTCCACCAACATTCACCATCCAACCTGAGGGAACTGGAGAGGATCTGCAAGGAAGAATGGCAGAGGATTCCCAAATCCAGGTGTGAAAAACATGTTGCATCATTCCCAAGAAGACTCATGACTGTGCTTCTACTCAATACTGAGCAAAGGGTCTGAATACTTATGACCATGTGTATATTTCAGGTTTTCGTGTTTAATACATTTGCAAAACTATCTACATTTCTGTTTTTTTCTTTCAAGATGGGGAGGGGGGGGGGGCAGAGTGTACATTAATGAGCCAAAAAATGAACTTTATGGATCTTACCAAATGGCTGCAATGAAACAAAGCGTGAAAAATTTAAAGGAGTCTGAATATTACTGTATTTTACTATATGACCCAACATTTCTATTTATTCTGAAGTATTTATTATTTGTATACAAGTTGCTGTGGGATGTTTTTCCAAAAAATACAAAACTAACACTATTCCTTTCTAAAATATAACCTTTAATTCAATAGTTAATATAATATTTAATTCAATATAAAACTACTACAATCCTCAAAAATATCTACAGGGACATATAATGACACTAGTATGGTGCCTAACTCTTGTTCCTATATATTCTATGTTAATAAGTGTCCTTCAGCGGAGACCCCACCCCAAAAAGGGCGACCCCGCAAATCTCCTCTCCTAATCCCTTTCACTGCCCCTCAATTAGTTATAATATATGTGCATAGAAAGAGATATAGAGTATACTGAATAAAGCAGCGACAAAATAGTAACAACAGGTGGAATCAAACACAATCCGTGTCCCACCAGTCACAAATCCGCAGACGCGTTTCGTCCCAATCCCAGGGACTTCTCAATGGGGTAAATAGAATACAGTGGGCATGATGGGAGATGTAGTTTCCCAACAGCTGGAGAGCCGACATTGCAGACCCCTGCCTTAAACCTTACCATACAGCTGTCCCTGACATCTGAGCTCTTATCCTTGAAACGAACCCTACAGCTATCCTATAAAATGGAGAAAATAAGCACTGGCGATCCATCCACATTATGATAAATGCGCTCAAACCATATTCCATAATAGCTTAAAAATGTCTTATTTGCGAAACATAAATCCAAACAGAAAGACACTGACGTGTTTCAGACAGACATAGTATTTAATTACAGCATTCTTATTCTAAACAGCTGTCAGTATATCGCTCCTCCAAAGAATCATGGTACACATTCTCCAATCAGTACCAGGAGCGAGCGTAACAACAGTTAAAAAACTAAAATATATTTAGAGCCTATTGATAACAAGAATAGACAAATATAAAAACTATCTATAGATAAAAATGTCCCTAAGCCACAACTGACCCTAGAACCGCAATTCTCTCTAACACCCAAAGTAGGAACTACATAAACAATGATGTGATATTCACAAGGCCTAGAAAACTCTAGAATTTGACCCAACTGAACTTAGACAAGAAACAACAATATACTGGAACCTAACAGAACTGGGCTAGACAATAGATTTCAAGAAACAATATTTTGACCTACCAATACTACACAGGACCTTGCACTTTACTCTGCATCCAGACCCCCAGATTCAAATGATCCTTATAGGGCGACATGTCAGAAAAGAGGCGCCGCCATATCAGTTTTAAGACGCATTAAATGAGTGTAGAGTGCGCCTGAATGAATGAACCTGTCAAAATCTGGTGCTTGGTATACCTTGTATCAGGGCCGTCTCTTCCATTGGGGCGGGGTAGGCGATTGCCCGGGGGCCCCACAGGCTCAGGGGGTCCTCCCGGGGGAGCGGCTGCCCTACCCGGTTTGGGGCAAACAGCCAGGCTCTGCCCGGTGGACACCGGATCCCCCGGGCCGCAGGTCCCCCCCTCGCCACACGGCCGGGTCACAGACCCAGCCATGCAGCCATCACGGCCGCAGCCTGCACCGCACGGTGCAGACAGCAGCCGAGGCAGAACAGCCGGGATTTTCTGATCCCGGCCGTTCAGCCCCTGGAGGGCCACGGCGCAGGTAACGGGATGTAATGACGTCATCGCGCGCCTGCCCCGCGGCCTGCACTCGGCTGTGAGCTCGGCCGCTTCAGACCAGAAGGGAAGAGGAGGGAAAACAGGTGAGTATTTATTTATTTTGTTTACAAACTTATTACTGCCCTATCACCTGGCTAATTACTGCCCTATCACCTGCCTAGTTACTGCCCTATCACCTGCCTATTTACTGCCCTATCACCTGGCTAATTACTGCCCTATCACCTGGCTAATTACTGCCCTATCACCTGGCTAATTACTGCCCTATCACCTGGCTAATTACTGCCCTATCACCTGCCTAGTTACTGCCCTATCACCTGCCTAATTATTGCCCTATCACCTGCCTAATTACTGCCCTATCACCTGCCTAACTATTGCCCTATCACCTGGCTAATTACTGGCCTATCACCTGGCTAATTACTGGCCCTGTCTCCTAATTACTGGCCCTGCCTCATTTATTACTGGCCCTATCTATGAGGGGATAATACAGGAGGGCCCTACAACCTATAAGGGGATAATACAGGAGGGCCCTACAATCTATGGGGGAAATCTTACAGGGGGGCCTACAATATACAGGGGGGGCTATAAGCCTACCTACACGGGGCAGCATATCTACCTACAGTGGGCCTGTAAATCTACCTACTTAATGATGGGCAACATTACTACCTACTTACTTAATGGGGGGGCGCCCATAACAGAGGTGGGAATCGGTAGTGAAGTGTTCATAAAGTGAGGATTCTAAGATGTTTGTGCGTTACATTCTGCAGGGACGAGTTGCGGCCGGGAGAAGTCATCATGGCGGTCTGGACGGAAGAAGAGGAAAAGGGAAAAAGAACGATTCAGAGAAGGACTGATCAGAGAGGACGTCTCCTGTGAGTCCCGGGTGTCAGGGGTTATTGTGCTTCTATATTTGATCAGTGCTGTGGTCTCTGTCATGTAACGGTAACCTGAGCTGGTAATGTTTATATTTGTTTCTTTGAGTAGTTTGTTTTTTTTTTTTTGGTGGGGGGTTGGGGGGGGGGGGGGCGCAGTACACAGCTCTGCCCAGGGGTCCATAGTGCTGTTAAGATGGCCCTGCCTTGCATAGTATAATTTATGCGCCTAATCTAGACACATAGCAAAATGTAGGCGCATAGCATATCATTGCTAGCATATTTGATTTGCATACTTTAGACACATTCAAATGTGTCGTGCCTGGTGTATAGTGCACCTAGTTTTGGTGTACGACAGTTCATTTATATAGAGAATACGGCATCAACAGTTTTTTGGCGCAAATAACAACAACAAAAAATGGCGCAGCCCTAAGGGGATATGTCACCCATAGAGTCTAGAAGTAGCTGACAAGCAAGGATCTTGAGCAGTTGCCACACAACCACTCAAAACAAAAACCTAAAACAGAAGACAGACATAACACAGAAACTCCTGCTGTCCTCATAATCCGTGGAGGACTAAGTGACAAAAAGAGTTCCTGCCATGTGTAACACTTATATCATAAGTATGGTGTACATGTGTGTTTGGTATCACAGTTACTCATGTTGCATGCAGTGCCTGCACCACTTACGTCAAATGTTGATGTAAGAAGTGGGCGAGGACAAGAAACCCACTCAGATTCTTTTGTATTGCGGGGAGAGACGATGTGGGACTCTGAGTACCGGCGTACAAATAAAGACAAAAGACACTTGCTGACCGGGAGAACTGTGGCTTTACTTTCCTTGTCTTCCAACAACGACGAATGCAGAACACTCTTGTCGCTCGTATAGAGATTCATGCAGCTCTTGCAGCTTCACTCACACGCCCAGCAGCACCCGAGGGGGCTATCCTCCAAGCCTACCTCACTGCTGTTTTAACCCGACTTGCATAAGTGGCTTCTTCCACTCCGTCCAGGTTGGCTACTTCTGCTGCTTACTTTGAGGACCCTTGTGGCCCCTTCTCCTATACGCTGCGGCCGGAAGACAGGTTTCGGCCCCGGCTACATCCCGGCTTGCTTGCTGACAAACACTGGAACTATTTACAAGTTTCTCCAAGGCTTCCTAGCCCTCTCCTTTCCTTTCCACGAAAATCTGCCGCCCCGCATTCCAGCCGGAATGGGGAATCCTGCTCCTATCTGCCTCCTCAGTGCAGACTCTAGCAGAATCTCCAACAGACTGACTCTAAAACTACATTTCTCCCTAGATAACTTTGAATCCCCCGCAACTGGCAGCTAGCCCCCCTTCTGCTTCACAGAGGTTCAGCTCCCTACTGGCTGGAAGGGTATGACACCACTGTTACCGGACTAAAACTGTGAACAACTTCTATGTTAATCTATAGCCACTAAAACTAACATTCCTATTACTGGTATACCTAGGACTCTACAATACACTCACACTGCTTTCCTAAATACAGAGAACTAAAGCTTTTACACACCTCACATTGATAACAGACTAATGGTAGTGCCGACTCTGGCTGGATGATGAATTTGGTGCGTCTCCAGACACTGTTGTCTAACTTTATGTCAGCTATTGGTTGGCTCACTTTTGCTAATAATTTTAGGATAATTTTTGCACACACGGTTACATTTTAAGCCACACTTCATCCCTAAGGGTTTGTCCCCATGCCAAAGGTTTTCAGTCGGTTCTCGGATTTGAAAACTGTCTGTAAAGCGACTGAAACCTTTTACATTGATTTACATAGAAAATCCGTGCAGCCAGGGGCGTTGCTAGGCTGTTTTATTCGGGGCTCGGGCCCCGAATAAAACACCCTGTGCCCCGAGTCTCCCGGGCTCCAGGCCTCTGCCCTGGGCCTGGAGTACCGACTGGCCCTTTAGCTGCATGTGCGTCCGCTGGACGCACACACAGCCGCGGGCTTCTGCGGAGCAGAGAGCGAGCGCTCCCTGCCCCGCAGACAGTGTCGGACCCGCAGGTCCGACACCGAGAGGCCGCCGGGTCCTCACAGAGCTGAGGACCCGCCGCGGCCCCGTGAGCCTCAGCCGGCAGCATCGCGACGCTGCCTGTCCTCAGGCGCACAGCGCGTCATAGGCCGTGCACCCGAGGAGCTGCCGGAGGAGCGCGGGCTGAAGAGGACGGAGCGCGCTCGCCGGGGGAGTTAAGGTGAGTATTAATGTTGTTATTTTTAAAGCGTTTACCTGCCTCAGTGCCCCTATAATGCCTGCCTGTGGCCCCCTACCCCTGTCTGTGGCCCCCATATACTGCCTGTGGCCCCCATACCACTGCCTGTGGCCCCCATAGCCCTGCCTGTGGCCCCCATATCCCTGCCTGTGCCCTATAAGCCCCCTGTTGCCCCCCT